>BRDA01016012.1:0-14838 GCA_036984385.1 Crenuchus spilurus | reverse complement strand
AATGACCTGAAGGGCTGAAACAGGTGTGTTTATAACCGCGCAGGTCCTGGAGATGCCAGAACCGCGACTGAACTACTGCCATGAATATGAAAGTAAAGAAGAGGATGAATAAGTGATGAAGAAAGGCTGGGAGAGGTGAGCAGATCAGCTGTTGTTTGTCTCTGCTCTTCCTCCACCTTCATCATCTTCAAAGAAAAGCACCCCCCCATGTACCATTTCAGAGTGAGTACGTCCATGTGTGGGTCTCCTCACTACATCTGTACACCTCGCTGTACAACTGTCTCCCGATCAGAGTTTTACTGAGTGATGTGCAGGGAGGAGCTCCGCTGTGCAGCCTTACAGCACTTTAGCTTTAATATCATGTCTGCAGCTTCTAACCAGCCGAGCATCTTTCATCTCATTTCATCTGATTAAAGGACTGCGTGACAGTAGTGAGGTCACAACACGCAGGCTGACTCTAACCTCATCTACAGAAACTCCATCTCAGCGGCTCCATCTCATCTCTGAACATCTAGCAGCAGAGTCCTCAGACACCCAGATTTTTACTGCCTTTTAACCCTAACCCTAACCCTACTGCCTTTTAACCCTAACCCTAACCCTAACCCTAACCCTGACTCTAACCCTAACCCTGACTCTAACCTATCTACAGAAACTCCATCTCAGCAGCTCCATCTCATCTCTGAACATCTAGCAGCAGAGTCCTCAGACACCCAGAGTTTTACTGCCTTTTAACCCTAACCCTAACCCTACTGCCTTTTAACCCTAACCCTAACCCTAACCCTTTTAACCCTAACCCTTTTAACCCTAACCCTTTTAACCCTAACCCTAACCCTACTGCCTTTTAACCCTAACCCTAACCCTACTGCCTTTTAACCCTAACCCTAACCCTTTTAACCCTAACCCTTTTAACCCTAACCCTTTTAACCCTAACCCTAACCCTAACCCTAACTCTTTTAACCCTAACCCTTTTAACCCTAACCCTAACCATAACCCTTTTAACCCTAACCCTAACCCTTTTAACCCTAACCCTAACCCTAACCCTTTTAACCCTAACCCTAACCATAACCCTTTTAACCCTAACCCTAACCATTTTAACCCTAACCCTAACCCTAACCCAACTTTGTGACATAAAACATTCAACACCAATCACAGAGCTTACGATTCACTTTCTTATGATTCAGTTACGATTCACTTTCTTATGATTCAGTTACGATTCACTTTGTTATGATTCAGTTACAATTCAGTTTGTTATGATTCACTTTGTTATGATTCAGTTACGATTCAGTTTGTTATGATTCAGTTACGATTCAGTTACGATTCACTTTGTTATGATTCAGTTACGATTCACTTTGTTATGATTCAGTTACGATTCACTTTGTTATGATTCAGTTACGATTCACTTTGTTATTATTCACTTTGTTATGATTCAGTTACGATTCACTTTGTTATGATTCAGTTAAGATTCACTTTGTTATGATTCAGTTACGATTCACTTTGTTATGATTCAGTTACGATTCACTTTGTTATGATTCAGTTTGCTATGATTCAGTTATGATGCAGTTTGTTATGATTCAGTTACGATTCAGTTTGTTATGATTCAGTTTGTTATGACTCAGTTTGTTATGATTCACTTTGTTATGATTCAGTTACGATTCAGTTACGATTCAGTTTGTTATGATTCAGTTACAATTCAGTTTGTTATGATTCAGTTACGATTCAGTTTGTTATGACTCAGTTTGTTATGATTCACTTTATTATGATTCAGTTACGATTCAGTTTGTTATTATTCAGTTACGATTCCGTTACAATTCAGTTTGTTATGATTCACTTTGTTATGATTCAGTTACGATTCAGTTTGTTATGATTCACTTTGTTATGATTCAGTTACGATTCAGTTTGTTATGATTCACTTTGTTATGATTCAGTTACGATTCAGTTACAATTCAGTTTGTTATGATTCACTTTGTTATGATTCAGTTACGATTCAGTTTGTTATGATTCAGTTACGATTCCGTTACAATTCAGTTTGTTATGATTCAGTTACAATACAGTTTGTTATGATTCACTTTATTATGATTCAGTTACGATTCAGTTTGTTATGATTCAGTTACGATTCAGTTTGTTATGATTCAGTTTGTTATGATTCACTTTGTTACGATTCACTTTGTTATGATTCAGTTACGATTCAGTTTGTTATGATTCAGTTACGATTCAGTTACAATTCAGTTTGTTATGATTCACTTTGTTATGATTCAGTAACGATTCAGTTTGTTATGATTCAGTTACGATTCAGTTTGTTATGACTCACTTTGTTATGATTCACTTTGTTATGATTCAGTTACGATTCAGTTACGATTCAGTTTGTTATGATTCAGTTACGATTCAGTTTGTTATGATTCAGTAACGATTCAGTTTGTTATGATTCAGTTACGATTCAGTTTGTTATGACTCACTTTGTTATGATTCACTTTGTTATGATTCAGTTACGATTCAGTTACGATTCAGTTTGTTATGATTCAGTTACGATTCAGTTTGTTATGATTCAGTTATGATTCAGTTTGTTATGATTCAGTTACGATTCAGTTTGTTATGATTCACTTTGTTATGATTCACTTTGTTATGATTCAGTTACGATTCAGTTTGTTATGATTCAGTTACGATTCAGTTACAATTCAGTTTGTTATGATTCAGTTACGATTTAGTTTGTTATGATTCAGTTACGATTCAGTTTGTTATGATTCAGTAACGATTCAGTTTGTTATGATTCAGTTACGATTCAGTTTGTTATGATTCAGTTACGATTCAGTTTGTTATGATTCAGTTTGTTATGACTCACTTTGTTATGATTCACTTTGTTATGATTCAGTTACGATTCAGTTTGTTATGATTCAGTTACGATTCAGTTACAATTCAGTTTTTTATGATTCACTTTGTTATGATTCAGTTACGATTCAGTTTGTTATGATTCAGTTACGATTCAGTTTGTTATGATTCAGTTACGATTCACTTTGTTATGATTCAGTTACGATTCAGTTTGTTATGATTCAGTTTGTTATGATTCACTTTGTTACGATTCACTTTGTTATGATTCAGTTACGATTCAGTTTGTTATGATTCACTTTGTTATGATTCAGTTACGATTTAGTTTGTTATGATTCAGTTACAATTCAGTTTGTTATGATTCAGTAACGATTCAGTTTGTTATGATTCAGTTACGATTCAGTTTGTTATGATTCAGTTACGATTCAGTTTGTTATGATTCAGTTACGATTCAGTTTGTTATGATTCAGTTTGTTATGATTCACTTTGTTACGATTCACTTTGTTATGATTCAGTTACGATTCAGTTTGTTATGATTCAGTTACGATTCAGTTACAATTCAGTTTGTTATGATTCACTTTGTTATGATTCAGTTACGATTCAGTTTGTTATGATTCAGTTACGATTCAGTTTGTTATGATTCAGTTTGTTATGACTCACTTTGTTATGATTCACTTTGTTATGATTCAGTTACGATTCAGTTACGATTCAGTTTGTTATGATTCAGTTACGATTCAGTTTGTTATGATTCAGTTACGATTCAGTTTGTTATGATTCAGTACATCACAGGACATCAAACTCCTACATAACACTGGTCTCTCACACACACACACACACACACACGCACACACACATATAAGCAGGTTATCAATGTATATGAATGTATGTATGTTATTGAAAGAGTGCGTAATCAGCCAGTAACTACCATCAGGATCCTACTGGGACTGAGTGGATGCTTATAAAATCATAAACACGCTTAAAAAGCAGCAGTATGTCTTTGCCACATTATTAGATTATTAATGATGAGTATATCCACGACACAAATCTCCAAATCAAACAGCTCACTGTTACAAATAAGATCAGAAAATCAATAAAGCAAATAGAAACATTTATAAATAAACAACGTGTGAATGTTAAAATTCACCAACATCAGCATCACCTACACATTTATCTACAGCTCAGGTCACAACATCACACATTATGTTCTGATTTGAGGTCAAATCAAGTTATGAGCATCTTTCAAATAATATGTCACTCAAATTTCAGAATCATACGCCTGGAGTCAACATCTTCAATTATAGATCAGACCTGCGAGGCTAACACTGCTGACACACACTACAGCTCAACAGTCACCTGCTGTGTCATTTCCATCACAACATGTCACCAAAGCTTCTCTTAATGACAAAAACTCACGTAGCTCAATGCTGCAGCTGCCATCTTGGAACAGATATTTAGACAGAGATATTTAGGTGACTATTGAGGTCCACTGTTTATTAGCAACACTAGCCTAACAGCTCCAGTTCTAAGCTGGAGTTAAACTTGCATGTTAGATCAGATTTTTAGATTAAACGCTTGTCAGTGTGATTTGCACACAACAGAATGTGACCTCTGCATTTAACCCATCTGTGCAGTGACACACACACACACACACACACACACACACACACACACACACACACACTAGTGAACACAGTCAGCTGTGAGAACATGTGCCCGAAGCGGTGGGCAGCTCTATCCAGCAGGTTAGGTGCCTTGCTCAAGGGCACTTCAATCATGACCTGCCTGGGGATCAAACCCACAACCTTCTGGTCACAAGACCAGACAACTAACCACCAGACCACAGCTGCCACCATGGCATGTCGTGGCTGTTGGAATATATATGAGCTGAAGTGGACAAACATGTAAATGTGATCTGTGAGTGAAGTTTTCCATTACAGACCTGCAGGAGAAGCAGAGCTCGAAAAGTGAAGGAGCTCCTCAATCTTTCAAACCTAAATCTGGAACACAAGCACCGTAAAACAAGATCCATCACTTCAGCTCAACAGAGACAGCCTTCATCCATCAGCCTGTTCATACACAAACCATCAGAGCCTCACAGTCAGACATTGTGCAGCATTGCTGTGACAATTTTTTTGCATTCAGCCAAAAAGAGCCTCAGGATGCTGGGTGATCATCATCCCCAAGTCAACCAACTCATCCCAAAAGTACTAGATGGAGCAGAGAACACAGTTCCCCAATGCTGGGTGGCTTTATAACAACAATCTATATACGATCTATTGGCGGTACTCCTCCGTGTGTGTTTGTACATCAATCTCTGAATGCATTCATTAGAAGGGGTGTCCACAAACTTTTGGACATGTAGTGTGTGTACATCTGAGTGAGTAATTGTGTAAATATGATGGAGCAGACTTGCTCTCTAAAGCATAACATTCCCTCAGTTCTGGACCAGCTATCAGCTGCAGACATCATACATCTCTGAGGGTCTCACGTCAGGCGTGACAAGACACTGCTGCCAATTAAACCAACAGAAGCTGCTCTCAGTCTCTGGACGGGCACGACTGGTTGTGGATGCTCTGTCTTTAGCAGGCTGAGCCCGCCCCGCTGTTTAGAACGGAGAGACTTGCGTGGTGAGATTACTGAGCGCTGGCTCATAAAGACTCTTAATTCATTCAGCCGTCACAGCAGGAGAAGAATGATGAGGAGAGGCGGAGGAGAGATAGGCCTGTCCCGCCTCAGACAGGCTGTAAAGGAGCCTTTCTCTCCTCCTTTACCTCCAGCTAATGCTTGTTATCCTGTGGCGACGCATCCGGCCTAGCAGATGTTCCCCCACCGATAAGCCCAATAATGACACCAGGCTCATCCCTGCAGACGAGGGGGACTTCTCTCTGTAAATTTGTATTCCTAATTGTGATGGTGTCCTTTTAACGTGTCCATCTTAAGAGATTAGCCTTTCAGAGCCAAGCAAACAAACAGGCCTCGCTGGCGTCGGTAGACATCTATCTCAGTTTCTCTGAAGCCGTCCCAGAACCAGACCAGTCAGTTATGAAAATGTCACCGTATTCATACGACCACAGCAAGAGGACGACTAACAACACCTGGTTAAGCAGCTGGACCGGATCAGACATCCTGAATGGAAAAGACAGTATACACTATCTGTCAAAAAAAGTTTGGACGCCCCTTCTAATGAATACATTCATTCAGCTACTTTAATAGGACACAGATGTACAAATGCACACACACAGCTTGTCTAGTCCCCATAGAGAAGTACTGCCAATAGAATAGACCAATGGCACTAAACATGAACCTGTTGGCACCATGTCTAATGCCAGGCATAGGCTAGAGGGTGGAAAGGGGTATAATGCTGGTGGGCATTGTGGAATTGTGTTCTCTGCTCCATCCAATACTTTTGGGGGTGAGTTGGTGGAGTTGGTGATGAGATGCTGGTGGTGATCATCCAAGATTCTGATGCTTTTATTGGCTAAATGTAATCAAATTCTCACAACAAAGCTCCAAAATCTAGTAGAAAGTCTTCAGTGGACAGTAGAGACAGTTAGTCCAACAACAGCAGAATAAAGTCTTTCGTAGTTTTGATTCTTTCTTCTTCTTTGAAAGGCAGTAATAGAGATTCTGCTGTAAGTCTCTGCTCTTCTGGGATTATATGTGGAGGTGGGGGTGAATAAATGTCAGAACATTGCTGTGAGGATTGTATTCAGCCATGGGAGCTTTAGTGAGGCTGCTGGTGTTGGGTGATTAGTTCTGGATCACAAATTAAACTCTAGCTCATCCTAAAGGTACTGGATGAAGCTCCATCTCTCCAGAGAACACGGCTGGGTGGAGTAACTTCACCCACAAAGAACACAAATCGCTGACCAAATCAGTCCTCACTCACTTCTGATTGGAAGCACAGATATCTACACTGAACACATCACGTGAAGAATAAACAAGAATAAAAGTTCTACAGACAGACATTACAGACAGCAGCGAGGCTGGGAGAAGACACTCATCATCACCAAAAGTGTAGATCAGCACAACCTCAGTCAGTTATCTAAAGCCTGCCTCACAGGACTTTAAGAACCCTAAATGTTGAAAATGTGAGGCAGCCCACACACAATGCTGTTTCTCTGATTTTTCTGTCCTTGATCATTGTTAGTCTTAAAGGACTACACCGTCTGAACACCACACACACTCAGATTACACAGAACTGACCAAACGGCCTCAAAACCTCACAGGACTTCCTCACAAACTACACGTAAACAAACATGGCGGACGACTGACATGTCAGTGCTGAGTTTTGTGCTGATGGAAAAGAAAAGGATGTTAAAGCAGAACAGCTCACATTATAACGCTCCACACCTCCACCTCACTCACCATTTAACCACTTTAACCTTCTCCTGTACACACTCACACACTCAGCTCAGCTCTCATTGGCTGATGGTCTTTCAGGCAGAGAGTCAGCTCCGCCCCCTACTACAGGACACTGAGTCTAAACACTGAACATGTTTAATATTTATGATTCTCAAAGGGGAGCAGCCCTGACTGCACTGAGAGAGGATCCGAGTAAAGACTGGATCACAGACACTACAGGATCATTTGAGATCTTCAGTTATGATCACTCTGAAATCAGGGGACCTTTTATAACTGTCGGGAGAAAATTAGCCTCAAAATCCGCCCAATTATCCTGTGAACCAGCCTTAAAATCCACATCCACTAGTGTGTGACACCTTCAGTAACACATGGATGAGGTTTGAGAGGCTGAGAGAAGTGTTTTTACGTATTTTACAGAAGTGTAACATCTTCATTTCTGAACATAAGAAGTAGAATTTGGACTCTAACTGGTGGACTACATCTGAGCTAAGAGGAAAGACAAGGTAAGTGAACTCTTTCTTTAAGACTGTGATACGAGGCTTTTTAGGCATTCAGGTCTCTGACTCAGAGCTCATACAGATGTTAACAACCGGCTATAAAATGACGATGTGTCCTCAGAGCACCATTGTCTCACAGTCCTCCACAGTGAAGCTGAACTGCTGCCACACCCCAGCACGCTCTGCAGGCCAGAACAAATCTATTCCCATCAATCTGCAACCTTCCCCAGGCTGTCTTTACAAGCACCTTTCATTTGAAAAGCTTTCACTGAGGCTTTCCCTGCTATCAGCTTGGACCAGAGGCAAACGCTGCTCTCTGCTCTACAGTACACACACGTACAGGACGGCCCACTCGCAGGAAATGACACATCTTAAAGGCACAGTGCTAATAAACATGCTGACATTGGTCAAGATGATTCACACTGACCAGTAGAAGAGGTGTTCAATACAGGGAGTGGTTAAGTACCAGGACACAGCCTGGAACAAAGGCATTTACCTCTCACTGCCATTTTAAAACAAATGTCCAACATTTAGAGTCAAGTCCCATTCTGAGCTTACTCTGTACTCCAAATATTACACACAGTCGTCTCAATTCAGTGTTAAATGTCATCTAGTCTGCATTTGTCCACAGTCTGGCCAGGAAGTACACAAAGACCTTACAACACAGACAGATGTAGATCTTAATGGGCTCCATCAGCACTGGTGTGGTACTGCACTGCTGATGAGCAGAGGGGGAGCAGATAGACTAGTTCATCACAAACTCCAAATCCTACTGGACTTGTGCACCAGCTGGTGTCTGAAGGAGACCTGTTAAGGTTTCTAAAGGTTCTTAGTTAGACAAAGTCTAGTCTAATTAAGTCTAATCTCTGATCTAATGTTAAACTGTAATAAACTGAGCTGTCTGATCTGTCCACACACTTTACCCTCTGTACCTGCTTTCAGTAAGTTTACATCCTACTTTCCATTAGCTGGTGAAGCCCAGAGGAGAACCGGGTCCCTGTTGGGAGTCTCGGTTGCTTGGTTCCTCTCTGTGTTTCTGTTCCCGTTACTGTGTGAGATGCTCATTAGGAGGACTGCATCACTTAAACATCAAAGAACATCTACAAATGTGGTATGTAGGCTTTAGTCCATTTTCTGACACTGACAGCTTAAACTTCTGCTTCTCTACAACAACATTACTGAGCAGCTGGAGTTTTAAAGCCCTCAGAGACCCAGAAGATACCAGTCCAAATGTCCAGCCCGACACTGAGACCTGAGGCCCACTGAACATCTCTGAAATGTGAGCCCGATGATCATGGATGATCAACAAACCATCGAACAGAGCTGAGCTGCTAAAGTCACTGAAAAGTGAAAGATACCAACTTAACCAGTCAAACTTAACACTGGGCTTAGAACTTTTTTTGGCCCTTTTGGTAGTACCATGGTGCACGTTTTATAAGGGAAGTGAAAACATTAGTATTTATTGTGTTGTTTAAAAATGATTACAAACTTTTTGTTCTTTTGACCAGTTAGTCGTTTTTCTGTTAATAAAAGCTATAAATTAGTAGATTTTATACAGAATTTGGTAGAAATGTTCTCAGTAGTTTAAAGAAAAAACTAAAATGTAAATTTTTCTCAAATACAGATTTATAAACAGTAAAACCAGAGAAAGTAACCATCTAAATTTCTTTCAAGCTCTATACATTTAAATCTGTCATAAGTCAGTACATGACCAGTATGATGAGGAAATGTGTATTTATGTCTCTTTTAGTAAGTTTAGCTTTAAAGTGGTCAGTTTGGCTACAGCGTTACCATAACTAGTGACATTAAAACAGCTGAATTAAATTAACTTTGTCATGTTTTTGTCATGTCAAGACTAAACAAACAACTACACCCAAAAAACAGTGTGATCTTTCACGTGTACACAAAACGAACATCATTTAATGTGAATCACACTGTTTACCAGATTTAAAAGGATTCCCTCCAGTGTTCTACAAATTCAAGGCAGTTTAAGACAAACTCACTGCAGTGGAGTCATTACGGCTGAAGATCTCTCAGGAAGCTCTGATGTAGCTTCACGTTTCAGTGACAAACAGCTCACTCAACCCGGGAACACTAGTGCACTAGTTTAAAGTTCTGTTGCTCTTGGTGTCTTCTTGCTGATTACTTCACATAGCTACGAGAATCTAAAATGTCCAAACACCTACATGATATTTTCAGAACCTGCAATTATGTAAACCCTTAAATGTACAGTTTGGATAAGAAATGGTGTACTTAAGAGGAAACGGTCCGTCACATGATTTTCATGGTTGTGATTGTAGTAAAGCTGTATCAGTAAAGTGCATCCAACACAAACACGAGTAAAACTAAAAATAACAATAAAAACAAAAGAATGGACTGGTGGGCGGAGCATAGCTAAGTCTAATGAGTCATCTACAATCTGGATGCTGTATAAGACAGAAGTGGCTTCTGAAGGCCTGTCAGAGATGGGGGGGTGGAGGGGGGCTACAGTCTGTCCATTAAAGTGTGTGTAGAATTAGATTAGGGCTAAACCAAGGGTGACAAATAGACTCGGCAGTGTTCTGCGAGTGCTGACACAAGAGCTTCTGTTATTATTTCAAAGTCATTATCTCTTAACTTCAAATGACTTCTCTTAATACCCTCATCAGGATGCGGGAGGTGGCGTCTCCACAGTGAGGGGAACAAAGCAGCTCTGCTCCAGTTTACTGAGAAAGGCTCTCACTTCAACCTCCACAGTCATTTCTCTATTCACTCTCTCCTCGTCTGGATGCCGGAGGGTGCACCGTGAGACCATCCTTCACTGCCGTACAGTCAGTCATTAAAAGCTTCTGACACTCAGAACAACAGAAACAATCAGAGTTTCTCCTCAACTCTGGAGTTCAGACACTGCAGGTTAGCGGAGCTACAGGCCTGATGTGTTCCTGCACTGCGCCTGCTGGTGTCGTTACAGCAATTACATCTGCATAAGAGACACAGACCTGTCATCAGGAGCTCCATGTGGCATTCCCCACGGCTGCACTCCATCACATACACACCACATATTAATGACATCTTCAGTTCAGACTGTCCTGTACAGCTGAATAACAGGAGGTACGTAATGTGTCAACAAGCAAATAACTGCACACATCTGCACACGTGTGTGTGTGTGTGTGTGCGCGAGTGTGTGCGCGAGTGTGTGTGAGAGAGTATTTGTGTGTGTGAGAGTGTGTGTGTGTGAGAATGTGTGTGTGTGTGTGTGTGTGTGAGTGTGTGTGTGTGAGTGTGTGGTACTTTATGTTGCTGCTTCACCAAAACATCATCTGTGAAATGAAAAATATGATCTAAACGTCCGTGTATGCTAATGTAATGGGATGTATCCTATTGGTCCATTCACCATGTAATGTTTGCACCGTGTAATGTAAAACAATGCAAACCATTCAATATAATTTGAATGATCAGCCATAACATTAAAACCTTGTATCTCCACCCCAGTTGCGGATGCTGGTCTTTCAAGGAGGGGAAGCTCAATTTCGGGCTACATCATAAAATGTGTCGGTTTATTTATACGTAAACTCTACCCTCCATTCCTTTTCATGAAAATGATCTGTGACCCTGTCGTACCAACAAGGCGTCTTTTCCAGGGACTTGACTAGTGTCCTCTCAATGGCCAGCACAGCTAGGCTCCTTAAACAGCCTTGGCTCATGGTGTTGCGGGTGTAAGACTTGAGCCGCTTTAAACAGGAGCTCTTTACACCTGCTAGCTCGCTAGCTGGGACTGGCGCGAGGCTAGTGTGAAGTGTGTCCGCCTGTTAGTGCTTTGTGACGGTGGATGGGCTCAGCAGCACCCGCTGGCCAGAAACTTTGATAGAAGTCAGAAAGAGTGATAGAAGTCAGTCTCCAAACACAAGCAGCTACAAGTGGCTGCAATACTGGATGGATGGATGGATGGATGTAGTTCATTTGTTTCTCTGTGTACTTTGTCGTGTTCTTCAATGCTCAGGACCCCCCACAGAGCAGGTGGATCATTCTCAGTGACACTGACGTGGTGGTGGTGTGTTAGTGTGTGTCCGTGTCACTACTGGAGTGAAAATAGTGCAGCAACCAGCCGACAGTGTCAGGACTAGAGGACCAACACACACTGTGCTGAGCTGCTGTCTCTGACTTTACATCTACAAGATCAACAAGGCAGGTGTGTCTGATAGAGGACAGTGAGTGCGCAGTGTTTAACACCAGCACACACTAACACACCACCACCACATCAGTGTCACTGCAGCACTGAGAATATCAGATGTGTGAAATGTTGAATAAATATGACTGTAGTCATAAAACTAAATATGATATTAAAATATAAGTTTAAATAAATCACACAGTCATCAGCTGCCTCATCTTTCATCTGAATCTGTGTGTCAGTCTTTACGAGCTGAATCAGAAACGAATCGAAACGCAGCTGAGCTGTAACTGATCCTAACCTGCTGCAAACCCATTTCAGACACTTTCAATCAAACGCTCCAGCAGCAGCCTCTGCTCCCCCAAAACCAAGCTCCACTTCTTCCCCAGAGCAGCTCAGGAGATGAGAGGAGCTGCACTTTGGCGAAATATGAAAAGAGTTTTAACTCCGAACACATCACTGACTCTCTGATTCCTCTTATTCCACATCCCATCTTCACTCTGTTTTAACAGCTTCAACCACAATCCTTTTGTAGCAGCTTATACATCCTCCTCCATCCAAAGACACCATCACCTCCATCGGTTTCTGTCTGAGAGCACAAACATTTCACTTCAAAGTTCAATGTAACAGTTCAGCAGTTCAGATCAAGTTCACTTTTGATGCTTTTCTTTCTAAATAAGCATTTATTAAAAGCCGCTGCTGAACATCCGGTCTTCTGTCTGGCTTCTTAACGGCTCCTTCATAATTCCTGTTTGTATCCATCCATTTTGTTGCTGGTCCTCTTGAACTGTTACAGCATAACGGTTATCTCAAGGGAACTGGTTCTGTCCAGAATAACACATGAGATGAGCTTTGATTTGGTTCAGAATCAATTTATCTGTCCAAAGTTCTCTCAAAAGTCTCCAACACCGAAGTTCAAAGATATAAACATTCTTTTTGAACCACAGAGAAGAACCACAAAGAACCACAGAGATTAACCACAGAGATTAACCACAGAAAAGAACCACAGAAAAGAACCACAGAGAAGAACCACAGAAAAGAACCACAGAAAAGAACCACAGAAAAGAACCACAGAGTAAAACAATTTTTGTTTCATTAGGTACTGTATATACAGTAGCTGGAATGACAAAAAACCTTTTGGACTTTAAATAAATAATCTCTCCTTTATCATTAACATCTGAGACATTCACTGCACTGTACCGGCTCTTCTACATCTCACACATAATAATATGTAAGTGTGCACATGTAATAATAATAATAATAATAATAATAATAATAATATGTAAGTGGGCACATGTAATAATAATAATAATAATAATAATATGTAAGTGGGCACATGTAATAATAATAATAATAATAATAATAATAATAATAATAATATGTAAGTGTGCACATCTAATAATAATAATAATAATAATAATAATAATAATAATAATAATAATAATAATATGGGCTGTGTATGTCAAACATATTTCTTTCTGCTTATATATGAACACATCAGACTCACACACACTCACACTATGATGCAGGAATCTGTGGGCTTGTTTTAACAGCACTAGTTTTAGATAGAAATTTCCTTCAGAGACACAGAGAGACCCTCAGAGGCGAAGTGTGTTTACACTGACAGGCAGCAAGTCAGCTGAGTGTGTGTTACCTGTTTAAAGCTTAGTCACTTTACATAATCCAGCAGCATAAATATTCAGTAAATGTCAGAGTCACGCTGAGTCTCCAGAGCCGAAAGGGCAAGAAGCCTTTCATACAAGCAACAAAGCAGCAGTGACAGGTCTTACAGACCCAAAGCAGAGGTACCAGTGGCACTGGACTCGCCCGGTCTCTGACGTTCTGTAAGATACCAAACCAAATCCAATTTCACTGAAGCTTGTGAAGGTCTGGATAGTTTTTGTCACTGAGACACACACACAAACACACACTTTATCAAGCCCAATCAATACCCGTTTCCATTAACACTAGAATTCCCAAACCGACGGAAATTTTCATCATAAAAGCAGGCTCTCTTCCCCCGCGCTGGAATGTGAGTCATTAACACCTCACACCTCGCTCTGGACAAAACCAAACATGGTCATCCAGGTCAAAGAGATTACAGAGACCAGAGGACATTTTAAGTTACATTTATTATTAATTATACCTGAGAGGTGAGAAATACTCTTCACTGATTGGCTGGCAGGTGTACGTATATTAATTGTGTATAACAGCACACCTGTCAAGTACTAAACCCCGCCCCATTAAAAAGTCCTCTACAAACACAGCTCTGCTGTCCTGGTTGGCAGTAACATTGAGTGAATTTTGAAGTTTTAAACTTTTAAACTCATTTCTCAAAATATGATTCAAAACGAAGGTTAAAAAAGGTCATCTCGGCTGCTGTACTTATAAGGTTTGTGAATGCTCAGTACACGAGTCCTTTAAATAAATATCTACATTGTATTTGGGCTGAATATCAGGACTCTGTCAAAGATGTGATGTTCCTTCATATTCCAGCTCTCTGACCTGATCAGCATTCAAACAGAAACACTGAACAATTTTCACATCATCAGGAGATGTAAACCCTGAAATCACTTTTATGATGCTGACAAGATTCTGATTCTGCACTGAAACTGACCTTAAAAAGCCACAATCCATACAAATCTGACCACATTTCAGTGAGTCTCAGTTTATATATGGAGCTTTACTCTATTCTACAAACCAGATTCCAAAAAAGTTGGGACACTAAACAAATTGTGTATAAAAACTGAATGCAATGATGTGGAGGTGCCAACATCTTATATTTTATTCAGAATAGAACACAAATCACAGATCAAAAGTTTAAACTGAGAGAATGTATCATTTTAAGGGAAAAATATGTTGTTTCAAAATGTCATGGCGTCAACAAATCCCAAAAAGGTTGGGACAAGGCCATTTTTTACCACTGTGTGGCATCCCCCCCTTCTTCTTACAACACTCAACAGACGTCTGGGGACAGAGGAGACCAGTTTCTCAAGTTTAGAAATAGGA
>BRDA01016011.1:0-10698 GCA_036984385.1 Crenuchus spilurus | reverse complement strand
ACTGTAAATCAGGTGATGTATATTGATACTGTAAGTCAGGTGATATATTGTGATGCTGCAAATTAGGTGATATATTGTGATACTGTAAGTCAGGTAATATATTGTGATACTGTAAATCAGGTGATATATTGTGATACTGTATGTCAGGTGATATATTGTGATACTGTAAGTCAAGTGACATATTGTGATGCTGTATGTCAGGTGATATATTGTGATGCTATAAGTCAAGTATTATTTCATGATACTGTAAGTCAGGTGATATATTGTGATACTGTATGTCAGGTGATATATTATGATACTGTACGTCAGGTGATGTATTGTGATACTGTAAGTCAGGTGATATATTGTGATGCTGCAAATTAGGTGATATATTGTGATACTGTAAGTCAGGTGATATATTGTGATACTGTATGTCAGGTGATATATCATGGGTGGCCAACTCTGGTCCTGGAGAGCCGGTGTCCAGCACAGTTTGGTGATCATTGTGCTCTGACACTACAACTAAACCTGTTAATTGCCTGCTGAGTTGAATCAGGTGTGTTTGATCAGGGAGATCACCAAACTGTGCAGGAATGCGGCTCTTCAGGACTGGAGTTGGCCACCCCTGTGATATATTATGATACTGTAAGTCAGGTGATGTATTGTGATACTGTAAATCAGGTGATATATTGTGATACTGTAAGTCAGGTGATATATTGTGATACTGTAAATAAGGTGATATATTGTGATACTGTAAGTCAGGTGATATATTATGATACTGTAAGTCAGGTGATATATTGTGATTCTGTAAATCAGGTGATGTGATATTTTAAAGCTAGTTTTAGTAAATCTGACAGTGGTGAGCTCTTACACTACTTTTCTGTGTGAAAATAATTGCTGAAGATAGATTTCAACACTGTCATCTAGTGTTTGGAGGTTTAAACACAACACAATAACCACAAACCTGTACTGTGATTATGAGAGTTGATATCACAATACTGAAGTGTTTTGATGTTATGGTTCAGTCCTGTGTTTTGATGTTATGCAGTGTGTACAATGTTAAATGTCTGTCCTGGTCACAGGTTGAACAGAGGGTGTCCCTTGAAAATCTCACAAAGCTGAAACAAGCGTTTGAGGCAAGCAGTCAAAATCTCTCACTGAGTTTAATATTTTACTATGAATAATTTATCAGAATTAATATGTTGAGTTAATGTTAATACAGCTGTCTGCTACAAATGTGTCTCTTCTGCAGGATCTGGAGAAGTCTGGCGTCAGATCTCTCAGTCTCCCGCAGTTCAGGCTCATCATTAAGAAGTGTTTGGGTTTGCATGACATTGTAAGTCATAATATAATTAATTCTGACTTTAAATATAATCACCAGTCAGAATTCTGTGATGGTCTGAGTGTAATTAGAGTTCTGCAATAAAGACTCAGGAACAGGACTGAGAGAATAATTATATTTTACTCCACAGTAGGATATTCAGTACAGGGTAATTGAACAATGAATCACAGTAAACAGCTTTATAGGAAGATTAAATCTGGGTCCTAGCGACTCTGAGCAACCCTGAGGCAACAGTGTCAAGTTTATTTTTTATATTGCACTTTTTAAAACTGATGTCACAAAGCAGCTTTATAGAGTTAATAATAACAAACACCAAATCCCCAGTGAGCAAGCCAACTGTGACTATGGCAAGACTCCCTCACAGCTGGAGGAAGAAACCTTGGAAGGCACCAGACTTACATGATGGACCCATCCTCCGCTGGTCTACTAATTATTAATTCTTGATACAGTCACACAATCTTATGATGCTGTTGTAGTGTTCAGGTGTACTGATATAGTGACAGTAGTGAAACAGCAATGATAATTTTTAAACAGATAAGTTTTCAGCTTAGACTTAAATGTTGAGACTGTGGCTGAGTCCCAGATGTTGTCTGGGAGGTTGAGGGGCCAAATAAGAGAAGGCTCTTCCCCCTGCTGATGATTTCTGAATTCTGGGGACTATCGAGAAACCAGCACCCTGTGATCTAAGTAAATGAGATGGTTCATAATAGGAAATAAGGTCTTGTAGATACTCTGAGGTGAGACAATTTTATATTAATTTAAGAATTAAACTGCATTTTAACGTTATGAGCCTGTTGTAAGCCTCATCGCCACACCACATTGGAATGAGGCCAGAGCATACTATAGCATCTGACATGCTCTGGGCCAGTGTTACCACCTCTCCAAGGCTGTGCTAAGTCATTTCAGACTGCTGCAGACAGCTGTTGTTGGCCCCTACATGGATGACTATCCTCGAATACCAACTATTAACTAATCTAAGATTGCCACTAATGTCTGAGGCCCTGGCGCCCCCTATAGATCTGATTAGCACTGCTGATGCCTTTAAGACAAATTAATCTATTTTCACTTGTCTGATGATGGAGTCTTCTATAACCAGGCCTTAGATTTTGACCATGCCACCAAAATATCACCCATTTGCTCTGAGGGCTCTAAAGCTGGAGTTGAGGGGGTGATAGCTCTCCCTAAGGCACCCAGGGGTACCAATCTTTGCTCTCTATCTTTTAATAAATGAGTACCTCTAACTGATCCAGCTGTTCCATCAGAGAGCTAACTAGTTAATACTTAGCACAAATAAAACCATTACCATTATCATTAACCCTAACAGTGGACATTAGGTTTAAACTATACATGCCACACTCTAAAGAAACAAAGAGCTCAGCTCCAGATATAATTAAATGTGTATTTGAAACTTGTGCTGATTAAAGACTTACAACAAACACCAAACAAGCTGTGCCAAAGTGTCAAACAACTACCTCACTTTCTATGGTTGATAGACCTGTAAGAAAGTCTGTATACAGTCTAAAACTATTAATATGTGTAAATAATACAATATGCAAAACAGATTGTATATAAAATAGAAAACAGCCGTAATACTAAAAGCAAACACAAGAAACAAGACACTTAGAATAGCAGCAGTATGGAGCAGAGGCAGTGGCTCTAGGAGTAGAAGGAAGAAAGCTTGAGAGGAATTGAGGCTCAGTAAACACAAACTATGAGAATTTTATTAGCAGTTAGAATTAAACTAAGAATTAGAGTCTTCGCCCCTTGGCCCAGGTCTTGCAATTCTCAGCCCTGCCAGGTTGGGTGATAGCTGTTGTGGAGCCTAAACCCCCTGAGTGATGTAGTATTATCAGCTAAAGTAGAATAAAGTATTTAGTCTTTATTGCAGAACTTTTATTGTTTTGTTTTTGTATGCAAATGAGTTAGATAAGCTTTAAGAAGTTTAATAAGTATGTTGATGGTTCTTATGTTGTATCTGTTCTCACAGACTGATGCTCAGATTCATGAGCTCTTCATGAAGATTGATTACTCTGGACAAGGCAGCATTGATTGGGTATCAATAATAAGGAGATTATATACAAACCTCACTGCTCTCTATCAGAAAATGAACAATTTTATCAAACTCCCTGTTCCACACTCATGCAACTAAATAATAATAATAATAATAATAATAATAATAATAATAATAATAATAATAATAATAATACATTTGATTTGTAGTGCACTTTACATTTGAAACAAATCTCAAAGTGCTAAACAGTAAAACATCACTAAACAGTCACAATAAGAGCCAAAACTTTACTGAAATCTTCAAATGATCAGAAAATGTGTTTTATGATGTGTAATTATTAGGGGTGTGTATCTGTCCAATAAATGATGATCCGATATGTATCTCAATTCATGTGGTACGATATGATTCAGAAATGCTATATTTTAAATTTGACCGATTCGGTTCGATTCGATTCATTAGGATTTTGATACAATTCAGTTCAGTATAATAGGGTAAGAAAAAATACAAGTTACTTATTTAAAATAGATAATTTTACATTTATTCAACATAAGTTAATACTAAAAATGTGTTTTTGCTTTCAGATAGATTAATGAAATACTAGAGAACTAGTTTAGTTGTATTTGACATGTGAATTCAGAAACAGTAAAATACTGTGGTGTTGGGATGTGGTACCAGGGCTCCAATGTTTTAAACAACTCCCCAAAGCCCTCATTCTCCACCACACAGTATGGTCTCTAGTCTTTGACAATGAACCAGGTTATTGAAGCCGTTATTACTTTGGCTCTACCTGAGTTGTGGTCAAGTTTTGGCTGGAAGAAGTCCTGTTTTTCTGTGTTTTTGTCCTGCCGTGTCTTTGGGCTAGTGGTGCTAGTGTCCTCATCACCACTTTCACCATGTCGTCTCACCAAATGAGTGGTGAGGTTTGTTGTAATACCGGTGTACTTGAATGCAACTTTGCAATCTTTGCAAACAGCAATGGTTTTGTGTAGTTTTCCATTCTTCCTGTAAAAACTGAACTTGACTGTGATGCAGGGTTGCCAGGTCCAACATAAATATCCAGCCCAAAGTCAGTCTAAAATCTGCCCTTCAGAAACTTAAAATATCCCACAATATATGTCTGTCACACGTTTGAAGCAAATGGCAAAACAACAATGAGTGTACGACTTAGTATTTTGTTTATAAGAGATTTATTATCAGTCCATCAAACCTTTTTCTTTTTCCCAGTCCTTACAATACCGCCTCGCGTATTTCCCCATTTAAGTGGCATATTAGCTAGTGACTGTTTTTACCTTCTCTCTCTCTCTCTCTCTCTCGCTCTCTCTCGCTCTCTCTCCTTTTCAGGCTATCTTTTTTTTATATTGTTATGTTATTTTCATTGTATTCAAACTTCCTTAGTGTTGACTTATACACGTTTGCTTGCTGTGTTGAAGTAATATCCTAGGCAACACCCACTTTTTTGTTGTTTTTTTTGGTGGCCGCGATAATTTTTAAAAGTAGCCCATCAATTATTTTTTACACCCCTAATAATTATAATAACATGCTTACTGCTGAGCACTAAACATGTAGAAGCTTTTAGATTTTTAGTCTCAGACATCATTTTTCAGGCTTCACAGCACAAAAGGGACATGATGTAGGTCCACTAAAGGCTCAGGCACTGAGAGCTCAGTTCTGTTTGTTTGGGACTCAAACATCAGAGATGTCAACACTTACAGTAACTGAAGATGTGACACATGTTTATTAGACACAAACCTGAACCTACATAATGTACCTTTAGTGTTGTGCAGCCTGAAATAAATGATTTCTTGGACAAAAAATCTAAAAGCTTCTACATGTTTAGTGTTCAGCAGTAAATTGTATGCATGTGTTATTATATTACACGTCATTAAACACATTTTCTGCTCCTTTGAAGGGTTATTGTATTAAAAACAACATGTTTTATTTATGTCATATAGTTTCTGTATAAAACACTAAAATTTAGGCTCAGATTCAGATGAAGAATCATAAACTATACAGGCGACTGCTAAGAAGTTAAAACCAGTCAACACTGAATTAGCTTTTGTGCAGCATTTATTTGACGGTAACTGTGTAGGAGTCTGTATAACACTGCTGTCTATAATGTGGGTTCTTTTAGGATGAGTTCTGCACTTACATGCAGTTGGAGTACACTGAGAAAGAGGAGCTGGTGATCCGAAGTAAACAGGTTGCTTTTGTGTTGCCGGCTAGTATAAAACCACTGAGTCACGGTGATCCCATACTGAGGATTCACCCAAATCCTGATGGGACTGTTGTGACTGTTAGAGAAGATGGGCTGGTCAACTACTGGAGCTCCAGCCTACAGCTGAGGAAGAGCAAAAGTGTGTTTGTGAGTAACAGAAATGCTGTAGAAGAAGCATTCATTTGTAAAAAAAATCATCCTTTCTGGTTGAATTTGGATTTAGAGGCTGATAATGTTGTGAAATTCTGATCATGCTACATGAGTACCATGTCCAGGTCTGACTGAAGCTGGTTTTAAGATCTTTCTGTTCACCGGCTGCAGAATGTTAAGGGGTTGATGTTAGTGAGGTTGCAGCTTTTTGATCCAACCTGAGATGCTGCACTTTAGGTTCATTTTCTGTTTGCCAGGCTGACGGATATTGGACAGACAGTCATTCTGGATCTTTCCAGAACATCCCAGTTACCCTTGCACTCATGTTTTTTTGGGTATTGCAGTATGAGTGAGGGGAATGGACACCTTGTGCAACCCCAGTGATTCTTTAAATCAAAATGTACAGTTTTCAGTAAAAGTTTGGACGTCACTCGTCAAATGTATTTGATGAAAATAATAAAGACATCCTGCACACAGAACAACAGTAAATGTGACATTTTCCTGCACAGTCTGTTTTACATCTTTTTTTTTTCATTATTATAGTAAATACAAGGTAAGAACCATTTAGGAACCTTTACTTTAAATACTTTAACAAATGTCTTCTGTCCAGATGTCTACAATTCACTATAACAGTGATTTTAAACTGCAGGAAAAAGTAAAAAGATGAAATCACAGTGAGAAGGAGAAAAATAAAGAGAAAGTGTTGAGAGTTTTTACATAATTTCTTTTTTTCTCATTTTTTTAAAGCATGAAAGACCCATCGGCCGAAAGCCGAAGTGGGCCACTGACTTCATTACAATGCCACAGTACAACAAGCTGATCCTCGGGACCGGGTGAGTGTAATTAACGTAAATGAAGCTGTCAGGCAGTGCTGGGTTTCTATAAAACTCAGATTTATACCGGGACAGAAAATGTTCAGAGGAAGCAGAAAAGCAGAGCCGAGATCATAGACTGCTTTTGAACTCAACCTTCAGAGAGTAAAGTTTAGTGAGTGTGTAGACCAGTGAAAACGTGTGAGATGATGTGTTTGCTTTACTGTCCTGGTGTAGCTTTAATGTAGTGAAGAGTTTACAGGAAAACCCCTTTTATACATTACAGACCATCATTTTATATATATTTAACCTTTAATTTAACCAGGCAAGTCATTAAGAACATGTTCTTATTTACAATAACTGACAAATAGCAGAGCCTACTTGAATGAAAGGGGGAACATCAGTAACAGGAACAGACAAGGCTAAAGGTAAAACAAAACAGAGATATAAACATAAACAATTAATGAAAACAGTTGCAGGTATCAATAAAAAACATTCCTAATGAATTTCTTAAATTCAGCCATTTTGATAAATGTTTCTAATTGTGATGCTTTTGAAGTGTATTCAGTCTTTAGCGGCTGATGAAAGGATGATAAGCTGAGAGTGGAATGCATTTTGGGGATTTTTAATTGAATTAAAGTGGATGACCTGGTGTTCTGTATGTTGGTTCTGTAAGTAAGGTGGTGACCGACCCAGCAGAGTTTTATATATGAGTGTGAACCAGTGTATAGTACGGCACATGTGTAGCGATGACCAAGTAACCAAAGTGTAAAGGGAACAGTGATGAGTTCTAAAAGGAGCGTTTGTAATAAAACGGAGAGCAGAATGGTGCAGAGCATCAAGCTTCTGAACAGTGCTTTTACATGCTTGTCTGTAGACTGTATCACCATAATCAGAGGAAGTACAGTCATCTGGACCAAAGTGAGTTTTGCCACACGAGTAACAAATGATCTATTATCATGATCATAATTTGTGAAAAAAAATATAGACATTGTACATTCAGTGAATCTTGTTGGTCAATCAAGACATGTTTGGTGTCCAAAGTTTGCTTCTTTAGTTTTGTTGTGAAGCTACATTAATAAAAAGGTGCAGCTGAACATGACAAACATTTATATAAACTGTGGAGTTACAGTAATAATGTCATTTTTATACACAACATTATTGTTGATTAATTATGTCTCAGTGGATGATTATTACAAATTATGCTTGGTATACATACAGAGGTGTGTTTGGGGCTTTAGGCAACCTAAGACCCCCATTAGAATGAAGCCCTAATTACCAAAAAAATCCATAACATACTACTTACTGAATGTGTTTGTATTGAATTCATTCCAAAACATTTCATTAGTCAAGTCAACTCAAGTTTATTTATAAAGTGCTTTTTACAGCTGATGTCACAAAGCAGCTTTACATGGTTAGTAATAACAAATCACCAGATCCTCAGTGATCAAGCCAACTGTGACTCCCTCAGAGCTGGAGGAAGAAACCTTGGAAGGAATTGGACTCACATGGGGGACCCATCCTACTCTGGTCTGCTAACAGCCAGTAAAGTCCATATATACTTGATTGTTGTCAGTAGACTAGGGCATCTGGAGCAGGTCACAGTAGTTGGTTGTTGGTGGGCAGCTGGTCTAGGTGGCGTCATGCAGAGATAGTATTTAATCTCCCATCAGCCTTGGACCGGACCGGTGGACTCACTCAGAAAAAGACAGAGACGGAATTAGTTCTGTTTGGATTTATAGAGCAGAGAGATTATGAGACATATCAGAGTGTGGTTAATGACTCCGGCAGAACAATCTAGAACAGCCTACCTAAAAGGAGAGAGCCAGAAGGTAAACAGGCATGGGAGCTCCCCGAAACACTGGCATCCCTCTGCTCACCGTCAACAAACCTGAGTGATCGCGTGAGCAGCGGTATGACAGCCCCAGCATCTCAGTCCACTATAAATCCCTACATCAGTAAAGCCCTGAATCTGTAAGCTGTTATCTTAATAAAAGCTGTCTCAGTGCTGTGATAGGGTCTAAATCCAGATTGGAACTTTTCATAAATTTGGTTTTTATGCAAATATATCAAAGCTGTTGGGCCACAATTTTTCCAAAGTTTTAGTCATGAATGGTAAATTAGAAATAGGTCTATAATTGGACAATATATTAGGGTCTAAATTTGATTTATTAATCAAAGGTTTAATAACTGCTAGTTTAAAAGCTTTGGGTACGTGGCCTAAGTTAAGGGATGAGATTATTATTGTTAAAATAGGTTTAATTGTAATTGAGAGTGTTTCTTTAAGTAGTTTTGAAGGAATAGTATAAAACCTGCAGGTTATACAGTTTGATGAAGCAATAATTTTCTCCAGATCTAGTTGTGATATTGGATTAAAAACTTCCAGTCTGTCTTCTAAAAATGTGGTTTGTTCTATCTCATCTAAGTCTGATAGCAGACAGCTTGGAGTTAAGGCTATGGGTGTAGTTTTTTGTCTATTATTTTGTTATTGAAAAAGAGGCGACGATTAGTCATAACAGTGTACGGTAGTTTAGTATAATAGAATTTCACTGCTTTTATCATTACATCTCATTAGAACTGCAGTCAGAGGTGAAAATTTTAACAAATGCAACTTCCAGGCCCCTCCTCCTCCCTCTCTGCTGTACCCCATCCCATCCTCCAAAAACTGTCTGGAGGGGGTGGCCCACATGCATTGATTAGCACTCCACGGGACCCTCCTCCTGGATCTGATTGGCAGTCATAGTGGCATTTAAAGCATAGCGTGGCAGAAGAGGAGCCTGATTTATTTACAGATTATCTTTATTATGTAGTGTTGTCAGAATAATAAGTTATATATGTATAATTTAAAAAGTTATTTTTGTGAAGATCTCTCGCAGGAACTCAAATTAAAAAATGACACAAATATAATAAAAAGTATTAATAAACATTTAAAACCCTTTAAAACAAATCCAGTGGCCCCCAATCCTGTTCTTTCCCAAAATCACTAAATCCACCCCTGGTGATATATTTTAATCCTTTACAAAATGAGTCATTTATATTGATAAAAATCTGCCACCGAAGAGAAGAGAGGAGAAAAAAAACACATAAAAGATATAAATGTCATGTGAGCAAATAAAAGTCCACTTTATAACCTCTTTGTTTAATAAAAACTCTTAATCTCAGTATGTTGCCACAAAGCGGCTCAAAGCAAAAGAGAGTTAAGTGCTAATATCTGTTTACATCCACAGATACACTGTGTGGACATGTTGCTCACAGGCTGAAGATTGGTCCTATTCATTTGGCAGTACTTCTCTATAGAGACCAGACAAGCTGTGTGTACATTTGAATGCATTCATTAGAAGGGGTGTCAACAAACTTTTGGACACATAGAGTTTGTCTGAATCTCAACTGAAAGACTAAAGAAGCTAAATTTGGACACCAAGTAAGCTGCTGAGACTACTACAGTAATCAAAACAACTCCAAACGGCCCCTCTGATCCATCCTTTGGTATGTGCAGATGTTCATGTGACTTTCTGTGTGTCAGAGACAGAGAGATCCAGCTGTACGAGCTGTCCTCGCTGGAGCCTTACTGTCAGCTGAGCTCTCTGGAGACGGTGCCTCTGAAATTAGACTACTGGTGAGAACTGTAGAGATCAAAAGGTTATTTAATGAGTCCTGAGGACGTTTTGAGCTCAAACTGCTGAAATATACATCATCTCTGTGTGAAGCTACTGTCCATCTCAATGATCATGAAGGTCTCTCTGTGTGCTGACTTCCTGCTATGTTCTCTCTGTAGTTATACCGGCCCTGATCAGTGTGCTCTTGTTTACGGTGATGCTCAGGTAAGCTTAAGCCCGGTGGCTACACACATGTGCCGGGGAGTTCTTGGTACTGGTCTGATTAATCACGAGGCTTTTTGACATCCTAGGGCTGTGTGAACATCATACTAATGACATCGGTGGGGGAGACGCTGAGGTAAACAAGCTTTTTCATATTTCTCATTTTCCTCATGTTTCCTCTCAAAGCTAAATGACTAAAGGAAGTCATGCGTGTGTGTTTCTTATTTTAATAAATGAATGATTGAGATTAAATGCTGACACAGTTCAGTGGAGAAACACTCTCATATGCCTGGATTACATGATGAGTATTAGAGTTACAACTTTCCACATATTCAGTCTCCTGTGTTAGAGAGATTACATTTTATCTCAGA
>BRDA01016008.1:0-14847 GCA_036984385.1 Crenuchus spilurus | reverse complement strand
CTTTAGTATAAAGCTCAAGGTAGCACACAGTCACTGTGGCATTCAAAAAGCCCTTCTCAAGTTGTGTTCGCTTTTTCAAGCAAGATACTATAATTTTTGTAATTTTGAACCTGATGTGTAATTTTAATCCAGTGTTCAGTGGTTTTACAAGTCTGAAAAGTCAAAATACCAGGGCTGAATTATTTTCTGTATGACCTTCTGTTTTCTCGTGGTTCTCTCAGTAAAAGCAGCCCTTTGTATGACTGAATCTCCAGTAATAGCCAATAAGTGCGAGGTTGTAGAGACCTTGTTTTATCCTGTCATTCCACCAAAGACTACATTACCTAACTCTTTGCTGCATTATCTTGCATTAGCCAGAAGTCCCTTTTGTGGTTTTATCAATTTACTGTAATTTCTTTTAAAGAAAATAAAAAACAAGACATTGTTAACTTCTGAAATGGTGAAGATCTTTACAATATGAAGATTAAGTCAAGCATTACTGTTTTAGAATGGGCTTACAGGTTTACGTACACCTACACTACCAGTCAAAAGTTTAAGAACACCCCAGGTTTTCCAGTTTTGTATTAAAATGTCTTATTTCACCTGAAATGAAAGTATAAGAGTTAAATAAGAACTCAGTGAATCAGTTTATAGACCAAAATGTGTCTAAACTTTGGACACAAAGTGGCACCTTTGTCAGATATCACAGCTGAACACACTCGTGACATTCTTTCTACAACAGACATCAAACATTCTTCAGACAGTTCTTCACTAATCTGCTGCAGAACGTCACATAAATGTTGGCTCTTGTAGGTTTGCTTTGCTTTTCACTTCATCCCAAATCAGCTGGATGGGGTTTAAGTCTGGAGACTGTGCTCCACTCCATGTTTTCAAGCTGACCATCTTGTTGTTGTTTCCTGAGGTAGTTCTAGCAGAGCTTGGACTGATGTTTTGGGTCAGTATCTTGCTGTAGGATGAACCCCTGACCAACGAGATGCATACCTACAACATTCTAAAACTTTTTGACTTGTAGTGTATGTAATGTTATAAAAAAGAAAAATTGCATCATTGTTTTCCGAGGTTCTTGACTTCTCTAGCTCTATATAGTATGTAATGGGAACCTGAAATGTTCATTAGCTCTGTACTGGACTTAATTTGCGTGTTAATATGTGTTAACAGAATTTTTAACAAGGGAACTTGGGACTCTGGGATTAGAGGATGCAGAAAACATTGGACCCTAAGATCATTTATGGAAACACAAAACCCTGGGAACTTAAGTTCTTGGGAATATAGAAAAACAGCGTACTGATAACATAGGTCCCTGCGTACATAGCCTCCTGAAAACAGTGGAACCCAAGGAACATAGTATTCTTGTAAAATATGATCTTAGCAACAAAGGACTGTAGAAAAATTCTTGGGACTTTCAACCTTGAGAACATAGCACCATAGGAACAAAGGAATCTGGGAAAATTAAACACTAAGAAGACATGCTCCCGATGAAACTCTTGTTACCAAGTGACTAGCAATGCTAGCTAGCGCTAATAAATTTTTTTGGTTTTTTAGTCAATTCTTAAATTGTTTGGTACTAAAAGCATTTATTGCATTTTCATGAATGTTTTCATGTTTCAGTAATGCTGAAACATTGATTTTTATCAGCACTATCAGTAAGGTTCCTTGATCAATTCATAGGTGGCTAATTCTGCATGCATACTAGTATAAACACGTGGGGTGTGTTTAATCTTTGCAACAGAATGCATCTGCCCATTTAGCATACTATGCTAAGCTAACTTTCTAACTTTGGATGCTTAATAGAGTCTTTGAAATTGCTTACTGGTGCCACTGGCTTGCATCTGCAAATTTTATTTCAGTCTTGTAGTCGATTAAACTGTTTATTTTGAAGATGATCAGCAATAGCTGCTCTAGAAGCTCATTACAGAAGGGGCAGATCTACACATGTTAATTACAGTGGACAGAGAGACAGAGAAAAATGAAACTAATGTGTGCTTGTGTGGTGGGGTGAACCGAATGCCGGTCGTCTAATTGCTTTCGCACAGTCTTGATTGAATTAGCCAGCCAGGCCTGGGCCTTTAATTGAATTGTGAGGACTGGGGAGACTGTGCCAAAACTCTCTGTTTCTCTGCTGAAGGCAATGGCTCAACCCTTTCTTCACCTTCACAGTGTAGATGTTTGCTAAAGAGGTTGGACTGTTGGAACTTGTGACCACCAGCGAGAAGCTTAAAGGCTAAGGATGTGTCCATTCCAACCAGTGCTGGAAATGTTAAGTCAGTTTTAGAAAACTGCACTCGTATTTGTAGCTTCTCTGAATTAGAGAGCTATTCTGGGTCTTGAAGTGTTCAGACAAACTATTGTGAGGAACATAGAGGTGATTTCTTTAACAGAGACAAAATACAACATTTAATACCAGAAAAAAAACATCTCATTATGGTGGTAAATCACCAAGCAAAACCATATCAACCATATGGAATATCATAGCAACCACCATAGGAGCTACCTGGGATACCACAGCAACCACCTAGCAACACTATAGCAACTACGGAGCATTCATTTAGAAACAACATTAGGAACCAATTGGAATACTTTAGCAACCACCTAGCAACACCACAACAACTACTGTACATTTACAGCATCTACAGCATTTGGCAGACGTTCTTATCCAGAGCAACATACAACAGTGTTTTGTTTACATTAAGAGAATTATCTCAGCTAGTACAGACAGATTAGAGTCCAAACTAGTCTTCAGTTCAGACCCTGTTAGAACTAAACCATCACTAATACCTAGAAAGAAGGAAAGATACACAATTATACACAATATAAGAGCTTTACAATAAGAGTTTTAAACTAGTGCTGCTTAAGTGCTCAGTAAAGAGATGATTCTTCACTCTGCATTTTCAAGACTGCTGTTCAAACAGCCAGTTGAAATTTGTTCCACCACCTGGGAGCCAGGACAGAGATGAGTCTTGATCCTAGCTTCCCACGTGTTTTGAAAGATGGTGGGATGCGAGCAGCTACAGGAAGCCAGTGAAGTGAATGCAGCAGTGGAGTGACGTGGGAGAACTTGGGCTGATTGAAAACCAGCTGAGCAGCTGCATTCTGGATCAGCTGCAGGGGCCTGATGGCTCATATAGGAAGACCAGCTAGGAGCGAGTTGCAGTAGTCAAGTCTTAAGATGACAAGAGATTGGACAAGCACCTGAGTGGCATCCTGGGTTAGACAGGGTCGGATCCATCAAATGTTGAAGAGGAGGAACCTTCACAACTGAGGGACATATCATAGCAACCACTTAGCAACACTACAGCAGCCACTTGAAATACAATATTTTCCACTTAGCAACACCATAGCAACCACTGAGCAACCATAGGAACAACATGGAAGACTTTAGCAACCATAATAACCACTTAGCAACAACTTAGCAACGTCAGAACAATCACCTGGGTTGTAATAGCAACCACCTAGCAGTACCATATCAGCCTCCAAGCAAGCATTTAGAAACACTGTAGGACCTTCTAAAAGAATTTAGCAACCACTTAACACCATACCAACCACCAATATATATAAAAAGGAACAAATATTCAGCATAACTCTAACATGACCATTTTCCTTAGATCTAAACATACTTATGCATCTTTAAAACTTTGTAAATGAGCTCAGATTCTATTAGCATGAATAGGTGGAGCTTAGCTGCTGTAAGCTGAATAGGTCGATATATGTAAATGAGTTGTTTATTTTGTGACCAGCAGCCATAGCAACTGTGTAACCTAACATAATCAACTAAAACTAAGTAGGTCTGGGTCTGGTTAGTATGCGGATGGGAGACCTCTAAGGGAAAGTGTGTGTGACTGCTAGAACATGAAGAGTGGATACCAGTGCCCCAGCGTAGTGATTGCGAGGTGTTACTGTATAAATGGTGCTGGTTTTTGAGGTCCTCATTCTCTGAGAAAAATGACCCCCAGTTGTCCCACTCCTAAACATCATCATCATCTTCAAAAACTGGCTTCTGCTCACCCCTCTCTGTGTAATATCTACAGTGTGGTATGTGTTCTGGTGCAGAACGGCTACAGGTGGATGCATGACCATTGGTGGTGGTTGAGATGGCTCTTTAATGTCTGTCCCAAATGTAAAATATCTTTGAGTGTCTACAAAAACAGGCTGCAGCTGAATTACGTTATATGGATGGAGAAGTGAACGGTATGTTTTTAGACAACCGCATCAATGAGAATAACATGATTTAGGCACATTGTGCTTTAGCATGCAGTATGAAAAGCCTCATTTGACATCATTTTTGATAACATTGCCTGGCATAAAACACACACACACACACACAGAGAAAACTACACACACCCCTCCCCCAGTCACAGTGGGACCTTTCCCCTCTCATCCAATACGGAAAACCCCTCCGACTCTTCCCTCTTTCTGTGCTTTCAGCACTTTTTTCTGCTGCGCTAACAAAACCTAGCATCCCCATTCCCCCTGCACCCCCCACCCCTTCATCCTTTCTCTTTTGTACACACACACACACACACACACACACACACCTCTCCCGTGTGTCTCTTATAATGTCGCTTTCATTAAATGCAGTTTCAGGCCGGCTTTGGGACGACTGAATGGACGGGAGGTGCAGATAAATTCACATTCAGCTCGCTTCTCTGACAAAGCGGTCATTTTCTATGGGAGGGGGCATGTGTGTGTGTGTGTGTGTGTGTGTGTGTGTGTGTGTGTGTGTGTGTGTGTGTGAGTGCAGCAATTGTACATACACATTTCGCTGCCTGTGCATGTGTGTAAATGTGAAAAAAGAAAAAGGGTCATGTGTTTTTTCACAGTGAATAGCTGTGACTTTAGCTGGATTAGCTGCTTTGTGCTGCTATCAGCGTCCTGTTCAGAAGGAGATTATTTGACTCTCATTTCTGCATAACTTCATATGTTTTGAAGAAGCTACAGGGCTGAGTGACACGGAGAAACATTCCTGTCTGTCGCTGTTATTGATAAGCATTGTGCACAGGTGCAAACTGTGACAGAGGTTATGAGGGGACCCACATGTCATATACCCTTAAGTATATAAGTCGTGTTTCCATTGACCATGAAATATCGCAAATTAGAATTGTGAATAAAAATTTGCTTAAAGGAAACACGACAATTTAGAAAAATCTCACGTTTTTTGATAAAAGTCTTAGAGAGACTTGGGAGAACTTGGGCTGGTTGAAGACCAGTCGAGCAGCTGCATTTTGGATCAGCTGCAGGGGCCTGATGGCTCGCATAAGAAGACCAGCCAGGAGTGAGTTGCAGTAGTCAAGTTTTGAGATGACAAGAGACTGGACAAGCACCTGGGTAGCGTCCTGGGTCAGAAAGGGTCGGATCCGTCGAATGTTGAAAAGGAGAAACCTTCATGACCGCGCCACATTTGTGATGTGAGTAGATGTAGGGTTAGGGTTAGGGTTAGATGTGAGTAAATGATAGCTGCTTGTCGAGGATCACCCCAAGGCTTCTTGCTTCTAGAGATGGCATGACGATGGAGTTCTCAAACAGGACAGGAAGTTTGAGATGCAGACCAGTCGTTCTGGAAATGAATAGAAGCTCAGTCTTGCTAGGGTTGAGCTTCAGGTGGTGGGTCATCATCCAAGTGGAGATGTCTGTCGAACATGAAGAAATGCAGCTGATTATTGTAATATAAATTAAATTATTCTAATATAAAGCCATGAGATGTCAAAGAACGTCCTTTATATGGTGAAATGTTATCTAATGATCATTGTGACATGGTAGAGTGAGCATTAAATTTAAGAGTGTCACTACTGTTAGGATTTAAATACAACCAAGTCTTTGGGACAATGGCTGCAGATTCTATAAAAAGGGTTTTGTGTAGCAACAATTACTGATGTAACTGTACATTTGTTATAATACACAGGCACTACTTAGAAGCATTTTCTTACTAAAGAAGCATCTTTTTAAAGATCGCAGGTCCAGCCTGTGACCTCCACTGGACACAGATGGAGGAACAATATCTGGTGTATGCTAGCTAACACCTTTTGTCCTGCACAGTGAAACACAGCCGTCTGTGGTTGGAGGTTCTCCTTTAAGTGCCCACATAAATCAGTGTGGATGAAATGCTCTGGAAACCTTTGAAACAACCAGCAAATTACCTGCAATAAAATCTGACTGGTGTTCTGGCACCTCCCGATGTGGGTTTTACACACTGAGTCCGCACTAAAGCCTCCAATTATGCCTCTGCTACTTTTTTCGGGTCTTTTTCAGTCTGCGCCGGTTATTAAAAGCAATAAACACGGGCGAAAAAGTGGGCCGAGAGTGGGCCAGTCGCAGTTCCTTGGTCGCCGTTTTTTAGAAAGTGACAGCCAGGTTCTTGTGTGCCGCCAAGCCTGGAAGCACTTTGAGGTGATCTGGAGCGTTTTGACGGGCCTGCTGTGAAATTAGACCTGAAGTGTTTATAAATTCCATTAGACTGTTTCGACTTTTCTTTTTCGAGCTCACTTAATAGTGAATTTCATCACATCTGTCAAAAAAACGACGTGGGCCTGAACATGTTCCCCAAGTTGTGCTTATTTGTTTAATGATATAAATAGGAACCTCAGAAGAGAAAAGACACAAAAGGGGAATAAAACAATGAAAGTTTCTGGCCTTGATCGTTCCATACAGCCGTGAGGATTTGGCGGAGCTTTCAAATAACAACAGAAACGACAGTTCTTGCATGTCAACCGAGTGGAGAGCGATTGTGATCAAACAAGCCAGGCGGTTCCAGCCTGGACGCTGGTGGAATCAAAGCGCTCGTGTGCTTTTTAATCAGCGCTTTGCTTGTCCCTAGGCTACAGCTGACACTACTTTGCTCCTCATCTTCAAATCGCTCTCCAAGGAAGGCTTTTACTTCCTCCTTCAGCAAGCGATACAGTCGCTCACATAGAAATTCATCTCTTCCTTGTTTCTTGGCTGTGTTGTGCACTCACACTCTACAGTAGAGCACTACTGGGATTGGATTAAATGTACATGGAGATTCTGGGGTAATTTCTTCTTCTGCAGCTTCTTTATTTACATCTGGATCCACCATCTCTGTGTTTTTCTTCCTCCTGCTCTAAGAAAATTATCTACTGTTTGTTAGAAATAATAGATTGTTGGCTGCTGCTACTAGTCATATTTAGTCTCTTAGTGATTGACCAATATTTCTCATTAAGGGTGCAGGAAAAAATTCTCGTTTTCAAAAAATCGATTTTTTTGCGGGTGCGGATGTGCCTTCTCAGCCACCGTAGTCCTAGGCAAAACAAGGAAGCAGCGTGGGCTACGTACAGGCATGCAAGCCAACACTTTGGATTTTACCATCAACCCAGCCCGGGTAAGAAAGGGCTTGACGTGACTCATGTGATTTGCAGAGATTGCAACGGTAAAGTATTTCGTTTCAATTTGAAAGAATCAGGAAAAAAATTATTTGTGACCCCAAGAATCGATTCTGGAGTTTCGCAGCCCTATTTCCCATGTTGATATGTCGAGTGCAGGGTGGGTGATATCTGATAAATAATGTCAATGTCACATTGTGTCTGTTTTTGATCTGAGAAAATAAAAAATATAAAACAATTATAATAGAGAGTTGAATTTATCTGCTAATAGAGTAGTGAAACTGACACTAGGGAGTGCTCTAACATTGTTCAACAGCATCCAGACATATGAGCATATAATTTTGTTTGCTGGCCTCCTGAGTAAAGGCCAGTTGCTTCTGATCTAAAAACAATTGATTAATGGTTGATGAATTAACTGGTCTATCACTAACACAAACCCACCTGTCTGTACCTGTGAAAGCTCTATGTGGAGGAGAAAGAAACTTAAATGGAAGGTAAAAGCGAGATTTATTAAAGAGGTGACATAATCACAGCTACAGGTACAAGTCACTGTATCACTGTGAGACATCACAGACACCCCCTCCAATAGGGCTTATCTTCCACTTCCAAAATGGAGATGATTAGACAAGCTATGTTTGATCTCCAGCCACCAGACTTATGAGGATAATGTGCTTAATCAGTAACGTAAGCCTATAGCATGAATTAGCATGATGCTAACTGCCAGCATTGCTGAAAAAAAGTAATCCACTATAAATTACTGATTCCATATCAAAAACTGATACGGGAACTTGTTTCTAGCCAATTTTTTGAAACTGCATTTTCACTCAAACATGATTTTTTTCAGCTGATCAAAAGTTTAAGGCCATAGCCTTTAAAAGCCAAAAGCTGCACAAAAATTTGGATTCCATGTCATTTCCTGTCAGGTATTTACACAGTCAAGACCTCCTGATAGCAAAAGCAAAAAAAAAATGTATATCTCATTTACTCTCTCAACCTCTCTGTGTGTTTAATGTTCTCTCAATGTTGAGTTGCCTTCTCCTGGCATTGTGCCATTTATAATTTCCACAGCCGCTCTATGGAGGGTTTCTGAATGCTCTGAAGTTTTGGTCCACTCTGAAGTCCGCACTTCATTCGGTGACTCTATTGACACATTGCCTGAACATGAGAGCTTCATATTTCACTTTATTCACCATTCTTTTGGCCATAAATCATAAGAGAAGGAAAACATGTCAGGACTAATATGAGCTGAAGTGTTTTATCGCTGTGTATTTTCCTCCAGAGCGTTTCCCCCGTTGCTTTCAGATCTTTGTTAAAGCATTCATATCCACAATCAGATTCTGGTGTCAAATATATAGTTGTACTTTTAAACTGAGATGCTGCCAAAAAGAAAGAGAAGTGTGTGTATATTTGTGTGCCAGGTTTATGCCATGTTTTGAGGACAAAAGTTGGTGTACATAATCATGTTGTGGGGACATTTCTTATTTGTGGAGCACAAGCTGGTCCCCACACTGCAAATCACCATGTTTTAAGGGGACAGCATGGTTTAGGGTTAGGATTAGGATTACATTAAAGTTATGGTTAGGTTTAGGGTTATTGTCAGGTTAGGGTTAGGTTGAAGATAAGGTTATGGTGAGCTTAGGGTTGGGATAAGTTTGTGGTTAGATGTGGATTTGGTTATGGTTAGGGTTAGTTTAGGGGTGAGTAAAGCTGAGTTATGGTTAGGGTAATGTTGATGATACGGTTTGGGTTAGGGTAAGGTTAAAATGTTGATAATAATGCTAAGGTTGGGGTTAGGTTATGGTGATGTTGTGGATAATAATTTGGGGTGGGGTAAGGTTAAAGATAAGGTTAAGGTAATGTTAGGGTAGCACTGAGGTTAAGGTTATGGTATATGGTATGGTATATGGTAAGTTGAGGATAATGTTAGCTTTGTGGTGAGGATAAGGTTAGTGTTAGGTTAGTGTCCGTTTAGGATAATGTTAAGGATAAGGTTAGGTAGGGTGACCAGATCTGAGATGCTGAAAAAGAGGACACTTCAGCCTTTGGGGGGCGGGGGGATGAGGGGAGCGTTGTGTGTGTGTGTGGGGGGGTTGGTTTGAGGGGGGTATTGGGGGGTGGGGGGATGGATGCTGGTTAGGGTTGGGTGCGGGTGTATAATGTATTGCATGTTCAAATACAAAGGCATTTTATAAACATACACTAGGCATATGGCTGATACTTATATAAGGAAGAGCTTTATTGGCCCTTAACACTAACATGCGAAAAAATACACTGAATGTGGGGCTGACATGGCTGACATGGCATGATTCTGTCTTTGGAGCACTAGAGAGTTTTTGAGCTGTTGACGAGTCAGTGAAAACCTTTCTTAACAAGTCAGATGTGCAGTCCAGTGACCTGCAGCTTTGGTGGTGGTTAACCGTGTGAAACACACATACACTCAGCTTTCACTGGTGTTGTGTGCTTAGCTGAACTTGTGCTTGTTTACATTGTTTACACCTTTATTTGCTACACACGTTAAGTCCCAGCTTTACACCTCAGGCACTCAGCTTCTTATGGATTGAGACAAATACGAAAACATGCACATTTCTTTTTGAATTCTTTAAAAAACAACTAACATTTACGTTTCGGCAGAGCTGCTCGAGGTGCGGGTGGGTACATGTGCTTTGCCTGTCGTAAACAAGGACTACTGAGGTGCACACTAGCCAATGACATGTTTACAGAGAAGACAATCGACCAATAACAGTAGCTCTACAGTCAGGAATCCTAAAGTTTTAGGCTACTTCACCACGCCTCCTTCTCACTCAAATTAACTGAACAGAGTAAGGAGGGGGCGAGACTAGACAGTGAACAAAAAGCATGTCAAAATTTGTTGTAATCCTGGACGTTTGTGAAATTCCTCCCGGACAGAGTACACGTCCAGGTAAAAGAGGACGTCTGGTCACCCTTGGTAAAGTTAAAGATGAGGTTAAGGTAATGTTATGGCAACATTGCCCCGAGTGGCTCAGTGAGCAAAGACGCTACCACTATGACCCGACGATCGCGAGTTCGAATCCAGGTCATGCTGTTTGCCATCAACAGCCGGGGCCCAAGAGAGCAAAAATTGGCAGTGCTCTCTTCTGGGCAGGTAGATGGCACTCTCACTCTCACTCTCACATTGCAATGTCCGCTGGCTCAGGCGTCTACTGATTGGTCCAATCGGAGCTGGGGACCCTGTGTGCCTTCCTCCGAGCGCGTTAGGCTCTCCAGTGACGGTGTATCAGCGGTGGTTCGAAAAGAGGCGGTGGCTGCATCACACGCAACGGAGGAGGCTTGTGCTTGCCTGCACCCTCCTAGAGTCAGAGACAGTGCAAAGTGATGGGGAGAGGCCTAACGGAGGGGCTGGGATAATTGGCTGCCACTACATTGGGAAGTGGATAAAAATGGGCAAAATCCCATTTTATAATGTTAGGGTAACATTGAGGATAAGGTTATGGTTGGGATAATGTTGAGGATAAAGTTAGGGTAAGGTTTGTGTTTGTGTGAGAGTAGACTTTGTTTATCCTACAAGTGTTTGTGTTAGCAGGCACATGGTTCAGGTAGGTGTTAAAAAGAGAGAGAGAGAGAGAGAGAGAGAGAGAGAGAGAGAGAGAGAGAGAGAGAGAGAGAGAGAGAGAGAGAGAGAGAGAGAGAGAGAGCAGGTGGGAAGAAGTAGGTAAGTGTGGTATTTTTGTCTGACCTGCTTTTCCTGAAATATTAAACTCCAGTGTCTGCAGGGCTGTAACTGACCTTGTTGACCAGCAGAATAATGTAATAGTTTTACTGAAAGCAAGGACGTCACTACAATCTAAACAGCACACTGTCCAGGGAAGGAGGCTGGATGTACATGTATAGCTATATATTTAGAGCTCTGTAGAACCAAGACATTTTAAATATTATTCAAACTGTTGAACTTGATTGGACTGAATTCTTCACAATATTACGTATTGTTAATTTTGAAAATGTAATTGTGATCATTATGGCTGGTGTTTTATTGCTCAGACCTACAGTCCAGTGGAGTTTAACAGGTTTAGCAGTGAAGGGACTGAAGCTTGACCGCTCCAAATAAACCACTTGCTAGACATTTTCCTTGGCCCTTTTACCACACGGCCTGGCTGGTGATTGCCAGCTAAGACTATAGAGGATGAAGTGTCTGTGCTTTATTGCTCCAAAAAAGCCTGGAAGACTGAGCGCATGCAGTAAGCATGTGAGGCGTGGAGGGGAAGGAGCCTGTGAGGAATTGTAAGGAGTTTTGCAAAAGGAGGTTTCAGGAGGTTTGCGCTGGAGCAGACCTCTCCCTTCTGCTTCCACAGCCAGATGTGAGGAAAGATCTTGCTGGCGAGAGTCAGATTTGGGCTGTTTTCACAACCAGTTCATTTCAGTTTGACTTTTATTTGTGACATTGCATGATTTTAATTGAATTCTGTGCACTGAACGTGTTGACAGACATAGAAGTGTTCAGTTACTTCAACATTTGCCTTTATGAGAGCCAAAAACAGCCTTTTTTATTATCAGTTTCAGCTGTTATAATATAACCCATATCTGTCCCACAAAGACAGTGGCTGTGATGAGTATTAACCCAAAAGGAAAAAAAGATCCATCACCATGTTTGGCAGTTAACAAAACCATGTAAATGATATTTTATCAACTTTAAACTTAAACTACTTTCTACACATTTATTCTGCTTTCTTAGGCTCTGTTTATACCTATGCAGTATCTTTATTATTATTATTCTTAATAATAATAATAACAATAATAATAATAATAATTATAATAATAATAATAATAATAATAATAATAATAATAATAATAACCTATATTTTACTACAGAAAACAACTATGGTTGATGTGTTGTAATGAAAATAATTGGTGTCTGCTGGTTACATGCAGCCTTTCTTCACTGTTAACCCTCTGGAGTGTGAAGGGTCTTCAGTCACTATTATGTAATCTAACTTTTTACAAATTACACCAAAATTTTTTTTTTTCCAAAAGTGTTACACAGTCTATTGTTCAGCACAGACTCAGCAACAACAGTGGCAAAAAAGTGTCATAAATCTATATTTTGATTAAATCTGCTCTAAACATAGACTTTCCAAAAACCTGTTTTCAGATGTGCTGATATATTGTGGAAAACACACTCTAATTTTTATTAGAAGAACTGTAGAAGAACATTTGAACTCAGAAATGTGTTTACCTTGTCGTTATCATGTGAATAAGTGATTGCATCAGTGGGTGGAAAAAAAGCGCCGTGATCTGACTCGTGCTGAAAAATATGTCTGCATATTTAAGCTTATCTCACAAGAGTCTAAAAAGTATTTTGATTCAAGCTATATAAATATATATATATATATACATATATATTTGAAAATAGACCCTTCAAAGTTTGTGGTGTATGTGTAGTTTTGTTTCTATGACCAAATCTGACAGAGATATATAAGTTGTTTTTTTTTTTTGCTGAACTTTAGTTATATCCTGCCCATGGGAGTGCAGACTCCAAAGGGTTAAAGAGGGAAAACCCAGATAAACCCAGATCTCACCAGCAAGTCAGTGTTGGTCCCTCATTTCACCTCTTTACAGTCCACTGTATAGTTTAAGATTCTCCATCTCAGTCTCCTCCTCAAATCTTCATGTTTTTTATACAGTAACTGCATAAAATACATGAAAGGTTCAAATGATCAGAAAATATTTATCATTTTTTATAATTTTATAATTTCTGTAATAATATAATTTATAACAACAAATGTTTGCAATTTACTTGAGAACACGAAAATGTACGAGTTTTTAGATTTTTTCAGAAATCAGGCTGCACAGCACTGAAGGGACTTTATATTCTGTAGGTTCATCTTACAACTGTAGCTACGGGGGCCTTCAGTGGGACAGAAACTGAGCTCAGTTCTATTTGTTTGAGACTCAAACAGAAAAAAGTACTTATTGTAACTGAAAATATAAACACATGGCTTAATTCAGAAATAGCTCAAATAGTCCGAAATGAACAGAAAGCAAAGATTTTCAGCTTTAATACGACTCGTCCTGTTTGTGTGGATCTTAGAACAGAAGAGTGATGAAGCTCTGAATGAGAGAAGTAGATGCTGGCGGGTCCACTCTTTCAGCGAGCGTACTGGGACGTTCTCCATGTCACTTCATTCCTGTGGTTAGAAAGTGCTGTTTTTGTTTGTTATTGAGGAAATAATGAAATCTCTCAGGGCGCTGAGCGCTCTCTGTGAACCGTTAATAGCAGCCAAGCACAGGCTGCTGTTAACCCTTAGGTGATGACATAAAACCTACTTAGATGAAGAACACTGTATTAACAAAAGTACTGAGACCGGCTCATTCATTGTTTCTTATGAAATCAGGAGTACTGAAGAGTTTATCCTGCTTTTGTTAACTGTCTCTGCTGTCCGGGGAAGACTTTCTACTATTTGAAGCACTGCTGTGAGGATTTGATTGTATTCAGCGACAAGAGCATTAGTATGGTCAGGGTGATGTGATGATCACCACCAGCTCACCCCCAACTCATCCCAAAAGTACTGGATGGAGCAGAGAACATAGCTACAGTCCACAGCTCAATGCTGGGGGTCTATATACCCCTCTAGCCCACACCTGGCATTAGACATGGTGCCAATAGGTTCACTTGATCTCCTCCTGAGAGTCTTATTCTATTGGCAGTACTTCTCTACAGGACTAGACAAGCAGTGTGTGTATCTGTGTCAACTTAAAGTAGCTGAATGCATTCATTAGAAAGGCTGTCCACAAACTTTTGGACACATTTCTCACTCTATACCATGTTCGTGTCTGTGAATAGAAGATGAGATGTTTTTAGATCTTTTTTTTCATCTAAACAAGCAGAACATCTGAAGACCTGTCAGAGCAGCATGTAAAAGTACTTAAGTACAGAGCTGTGAAATGAATTCTGTAATAACACAGTTACACTGAGATAGTCTGGTACTAGTCTGAAATAGTCTGGTACTAGTCTGGTCTGGTAAGGGTTAAATTCAGAGTGAGGTTTACCTGAGGCTTTTTGCCCAGTACAATAAAACACAGCAGTTGACCCCATGCCCAGCAGGTGCAATGCATTCTGGGAGTCCTTCCAGGGCTGAGAGCGATGGGGGGATGCGAGGTGAAGATAAAAAGTGTGCAGCGAAAGAGAGAAAAGAAGGAGTCACAGTCATCTGTTCAGTAAACACTACAGCTAACGCAGTGAGCTTCAGGGCCAAAGAGTTCTGATTCATTCCTACATCCATCCATCTCTCTCTCTCTCTCTCTCTCTCTCTCTCTCTCTGTCTCTCTCTGTCTCTCACACGTTCTCTCTCTCTCTCTCACACGTTCTCTCTCTCTCTCTGTCTCTCACACGTTCTCTCTCTCTCTCTCTCTCTCTCTCTCTCACACGTTCTCTCTCTCTCTCTGTCTCTCACACGTTGTCTCTCTCTCTCTCTCTCGCGTTCTCTCTCTCTCTCTCTGTCTCTCTCACACGTTCTCTCTCTCTCTGTCTCTCTCTCTCTCT
>BRDA01016006.1:0-10134 GCA_036984385.1 Crenuchus spilurus | reverse complement strand
TTGTGTTCTATTCTGAATAAAATATTAGATGTTGGCACCTCCACATCATTGCATTCCGTTTTCATTCACAATTTGTTTAGTGTCCCAACTTTTTTGAAATCTGGTTTGTATATATACACAACATATATACACAATATATATACAAAATACATATATTTTCTAATTTCTTTGGTCCCCACAAATGATAAATGAAAAGTCAGGTCCTTTACTACAGATTAAAGATGTTCTCTGCACTTATAAAATGAAAATGTCCAATACATCCTGGTTACAGACATAAAAATGAATCACCATGCCAGTCAGGTGATAAAAGGCTTTCCTTTTCTAGGTCAGGCTGACATTGGGGGTTACTCCCACTGATATCAGCAGCAGAGTGAAAAGAACATACTAACAAGACAATCCTGGAAGTGTTGTAATGCCATAAAATGCCCTTAAATTTCTGCTATCAGCTATGACATTTTCTCCATGAGCTCCACTTTAGTGTGTTTGCATGAAACAGTCAGAATTTATGCATACATGATCATTTTTGTTACTGTACCTTTAAGATCAATATGTAAATGATCTCTGTTCTGATTGGCTGCTTCATTCATGAACTGCCTTTTGCTGAATAGGTGGAGCTAAGCCAGTATGTCATCTTTTTCTCCTTCCACTTCTTTTTCTATCTCTCTCTCCCTCCATCTAATTTTTTCTGCCTTCCTATTTTCCTCTTTTTCCTCTCTCCATCACTCAAGTACTCTCTCTCTCTCTCTCTCTCTCTCTCTCTCTCTCTCTCTCTCTCTCTCTCTCTCTCCCTCTCTCTCTCTCTCTCAAATGTGTATATATTCTTAGCCAGGTGTTTAGCAGGCCTGACATGATCCTGTTTTGAATGGCTTTCTGCAGTAATAAGGTCATTCATCTTGTGCTGAGGGATCGTTAGTTGTCATCTCAGCCTGAAGATGGATGTTCTAGATAGAGGCTGCACATTGCTGCACAATTTCCTCCTAGAACCCATGAGTGTGTTTGAGGGGTGTAATGATGTACACATTTTCAGATTATGTAATTAATAAGCCAATTCAGTTTGCTTTGATTTGTATTGTAGTTTTTATATTATGTTTTGACAAAACATTCGGATAAATCATCCAATACAATATGTTCAGATCAATAAATGTCTTCAAATATAACACTCAGATCACTCAAATAAATAAAAGTAAGCAAATATAAGGCCCTCCAGTATAATGCTCAGATAAATAAAAGTTCTCTAATACAACACCAAGATAAAAAAAAATTCCCCAATGCAATGTTCAGATAAATAGAAGTCCCCCAATTAAAGACTGAGAAGAATAAATGTCCTCCAATACACTAAGAAAAAAGTCCTCAAAGAGAACATTTCAAAACACTTGCCATACAAAGTCACTGGTGTGCAATCACTACAGTGGTGTGTACTGGCTCTTGCATGTCGCTCCTATATGTCTAAGTCTCTCCTTTTTATTTTCAAAGGCAATTTACATGCAGGAGCTATGTCTGCTAGCTTTAGGCTTCACACTGTTACTCTGAGAGAGAGGCTGCAGATAGGTAGGCTACTTCTGTCTGAACATCATATTTCATGTGGAGGTTTCTACAAAAAGCTCTAAAGGAAAGTGGTGCCATTATAGACAGTATGGTGCTGCTCTGGATGATTTCAGAGGTGAATAAACGTATGCTTTACTCATAATGTCACTCAGCAGGCAGGGCCTCAAAAACAAGTCCTGTTTTTAGCTGTCTTGTTTCTCAGTGGCCATCAAAAGCTTTTTCAGAGGCAGCAGCAGAAGAGCAGGAGAATATTTGATTACAAAGCATCTGCTTTTCCTCAAACCAGACAAGATCAAATTTTTTTTCTGAGAGGATGTTTTTCTTCCCTGGAAGACGGTGGATGTCTTGTCCACTGTGGGACAATTTGGCTCCACATCCATCAAGGTGTACAGCTCGCAAGGAACAGCTATCCAAAATGTTGGATGTTATGTTGAAGATTCAGCAAATTAGGGATTTAAACACATTAAATTGATCGCCCGTTGTCTCTGTGAGTTCCACAATCTGTGTGATCGTCATGAGAAATTATAATATCTGATGATATTTGAAGGCTGTCTTCATAGAGACATCAGAAGTTTCTGAGCAAAATTGGAGCACTTACAAACGGCACCCACAGGATATGGTATGAAGTACATGACTGTTATAATTCATAAGGATGAGTTCTGAAGAAAAAAAAACAGAAAAATGGGCTTATCCTCACTGTTACAGTGAGGGGAAACCGATCGTGGTATGGAGATTGTGGTTGCCAAGGCAACACAGGCTCTCAGAGGATGGTGTTAAGATTTTATATATAGCATCTCCCCTTACACATTCCGAGAGAGAGAGAGAGAGAGAGAACTATATGGAGCAACATGAGAAATAATCAACTCCTGCCTGCTGTATTTTGTATGCATTGAGGAAAGCAGGATGGGAGGAGGAAGAAGAAGAAAAGCTGCACTTCTTTTCTGAATGTGCTGAGGACCTTGACAATTGCAAATCACTTCATAAAAGTAGACGTATTAATGCCATTGGCTCCCATCAACCAAAAGTCTTATACATGAATAAAGGTCTATACATTAGCATGGTGTTACCTTGAACTTCTATTTCTGAATGAATGTACAGTATAAAGCATATAAAGCTGCAGTTGTGTTCTCTGCACTTTAACCAGAAGCAGATTAATACAGGCTCTTTAAAGTTTCTTCTGCTTTGTTTCAAATTGTATATCACATGCCAAAACCAATTAACATCAGGATTTAAAATGTTTTTTTAAAAAAAACCTAACACCTTTCAAACCAAACGATCAGTTATGTACCAGTGTCATGGCTGCCAGATCGCTTTAATGGCTTCAGGCCAAACCAATTCTCACGTTTCACTGGAAGCTCAGATAACCAAACTGAGATCTTTTTCTGTACACGTTATGAGACGATTCAGTTAATTAGAAATTATAATTATGCTGGAACAGTTTAAGAGTAAGAGGACAACCAGCAACAAGATGGATGAATACAATCAGAGGAATCATGAACCAGGAATAAGAACATTGACATTTGACAGATGGCATTTAAAGAACACATACAGTCATGGCTGAAAGTTTTGTGTGAAATTATGTCAAATTTGACTTTTTTACCTCTGTTTTTGTGTTGTTCCAATACACACAAAGGAAATAAACATGTGTTTAACTATGAGATTGTTGTATGAGAAATAAACATGTGTAATTGCAATCATTTTCTGGGAGAAATACTTCATTTTCTGGAAAAAATTCAGGGTTGCCAACACTTTCAGCCATGACTGTATCATGGAAAATAATTATTTCTCACTTGTTTTCGAAGAAAATAGTTTAATACCACTTTGCTGTACTACAGTCTGAATGCTCAGGTCAGAACCCCATTTACTGACATGTCGGGTGTCAAGTATAATAATGACATTCAGTCTGAGCCCCTTTCACAGACACACTGGGTGCCGTGTGCAATATGACAGATGGCACCACTACAGCTGGCCCATGACAAATCTCAGCCAACATTGACCAAACCTTCATGCTACCTAGAAATAATAATAATAATAATAATAATAATAATAATAATAATAACCAAAATCATAACAAACCAGCCCAATAACTATTGAAAAATGCCCAATCTGGCTACAAAGTATGTCATGTCACACGCCGTCATCGCTTCGCAATGGTAGGCTGCACAGACGAGTCACTTCTCCATCCATCCATTATCTACCGCTTTATCTGGGTAGCAGTCTGAGCAGGAAAACCCAAACATCCTTCTCCCCAGACACCTCAGCCAGCTCCTCGGGTGGAACACCGAGATGTTCCCAGGCCAGTGGAGAGACATAGTCTCTCCTACGTGTCCTGGGTCTTCCCCGGGGCCTCCTCCCGGGGGGACATGCCTGGAACACCTCCCTAGGGAGGCGTGCCCAAGCCACCTCAGCTGGCTCCCCTCGATGTGGAGGAGCAGTGGTTCTACTCCGAGCTCCTCCTGAGTGACCGAGCTTCTCACCCTATCTCTAAGGGAGCACCAGCCACTCTGCGGAAGAAACTCATTTCAGCCGCTTGTATCCGCGATCTCGTTCTTTCAGTCATTACCCAAAGCTCATGACCATAGGTGAGAGTAGGAACGTAGATTGACCGGTAAATCGAGAGCTTTGCCTTTTGGCTCAGCTCCTTCTTCACTACAACGGACCGTTGCAGCGACCGCATTATTGCGGATGCTGCACCAATACGTCTGTCAATCTCACGCTCCATTCTTCCCTCACTCGTGAACAAGATCCCGAGATAATTGAACTCCTCCACTTGAGGCTAGACTTCTCCACCCACCTGGAGAGGGCAAGCTACCCTTTTCCGATCGAGAAATCACTTCTCTCCAATGCCATCTGTCTCTGGTTGCTTGTAGCAGGCTAGCACCTGATAATCCAGTCCATGTCTTGATGTTATCCATCCAGGTTACTCTTGGTCTTCCATGTTTTCGGACTCCCTCCACAAGTCCAGTCATAACACTTCCTTCTATACTCTCATGTGCATACCTCATCACATGACCGAAGTAACGTAACTCGCAGGATTTAACGTGCATCAGTAACTCCTTTTGAGTTCTAGCCATCTCATAGACTTGCTCAGTGGTCATCATCTTCATCCATGAGATCTTCAGCAACTTCCTGATGCACTTGTTCTCAAAAGTCTGAATACATCTTTCTTCCTCTTTCTTCAGTGTCCAGGCTTCACATCCATATGTGGCTACTGGCCAGACCAAGGCTTTCATCAGTCTTAGTTTGGTGTTGGTGCTAATTGACTTGCTTTTCCACATCTTTGTCAATTTGACCATCACCAACATGCCCATGGCCATTCTTGTCTTCACTTCACTGGCACAGTCTGAAGCTTTTGTTACTCTGCATCCCAACTATGTGAAAGAGTCTACTTGCTCCAGACGTCTTCCTTCGACTGTGATCTTCAGTATATCTTCAGTGTTCGTCATCACGTTTGTTTTAGCTGCGTTGATCTGCATGTTATATTCCTTTGCAGCCTTCTCAGTGCGACTCACCAGTTCTTCTAGTTGTTCTTTTGATGTAGCCAATAAGACGATGTCATCTGCATATCTGAGATTGTTAATAGTCCTTCCACCAATCTTGAATCCTCCCATAAATCCCTGTAGTGCTTTCCTCATCACTTGTTCTCCTAAGATGATGATAGGTTACACGGAGTCTGCTGTTTAGCTTCTCTTCATCTTCTTTCCTTGTTGCATTGCGTAATACAACCTTTGATGAGCCAGTAGTACACTTCTCAATACCCACCCTGTCTCTCACAGTGGGTACTGCGGACCTTTTTATCCTGGGCGACGTACAAGCCAGTATGGCATTCTTAGTTTTCGACTTCTGTGGGATAAATAGACTGACTAAGCATCCCAATCTCTTGTAAGCCCTGCAGTCGACTCGATGTTGTGCTAAGTTGCACCTAGCATACACCTCATCATGAAAAATCAACATCCAGTGTTATTAGCAGTAAAGCAACATAACACTTAAAGTTGTAAGAACCGTGCTGCAGCCCACAGTTCCATGTCCCGTTGGATGGGTAGTGTGATCGCTCTTTGTCTGGAACCTCCTCTTCGACCTTACCATCAAGGGTGGCCCTACCAGGAGCATAACTCCAGATGGTATCGCTCTTAGATTCAAAGGTTCTCTCAAGCTTCTTCACCACGGCAAGGTAGCGATCTCAGGAGAAGACTAAGTATATAAATGCTAATTCATCCACACTCCACATTCAAAACTTCAGTTTTGCCCTTTTGAATAATAAACGCTGCAGGCTGTCGGCAGACAAATGACCACACAACCACAACCTGTTCACTTATCATCACACCAGTCCTCAGAAAGACAGAAATACACACAGGCACCCTCCTGTCTGCTTGCAGAAGTTCCTTTTTTGTGATCTGGAGATCTATTTGGTCCTGTTCACAGCTCTAAAGGGTCAGCAGTTTGAGCATGAGAGAGAGCAGAATGTTATCAGACATTTTCAGCCAAACGCACAGACAGTGTTGAGTTTGTTGTGAAGAGTCGGATCTACGCTTTGGGCGCTGTGATGATAGGAGATAAGAGAGAGAGGGAGACAGACAGAAAGAGAGAAAGAGAGAGAGTGAGAGAGAGGAAGAGAGAGAGACAGAGAGAGAGAGAGAGAGTTCAAACCTCTGGATGTGTATTTGTACCACTATTTAATGTGACTAAGTTTCAGGATAAAGCAGCAGCAAGCACCAACCTTACACATCCACTGACTGGCCACTTCATTATATGGGCACAACAACACAGTTGATGTCTGTGTGGACATCAAAGGTTAGACTTTCTAAAACCATAGCCAGGGAGTGGACACTACATGTAATTTTAACTTTATTTCATGTTGGAAGGGCAAAATTGCTTCTTATCAACATAACAGCTCTGAGGATTAGCACACCATAGTGTCCTGACCTCCACTATGACCTTCTTTGTCCTGATAGTCCATCTGTAATATTTTTTGCCTCTCTTTTCAGTATTGGATCTCTCCCTTGCTTGTTTCCTGGACCACTCAGTCTCTTGTCTGCCACGCTCCAGTGGACACGATCACACACCCAGAAACATGCCCACATGTACCGGTCAGCCAAACAGGGTCATTGTGAACTCTGAACTGGAAAACAACATCCTTCAGCCTTGCAGTAAAGGCTGAGCTTACAGCCTGTAACTGTATATCTGTAGGGTGGAGCTAATATAGAGCCCATTGAAAGGACATTTAGGTAAGGTTTGTAATATGGCTGACCGTGTGACATATGAGTGTGTACTGTGCATTATGCTGTGTTTACTTCCAGCAGAGTGCACACAATGCTATAAATAGCTCATATAGCCTTTAGCGCTAATGCAGATTTCTGACATTTGCTCCATTAAAAGGTGATGCTCAGCGCTCCAGCTAACACGCTCACACTATAGTTGTGCCATCCAAACCAGTCATTTCCGTTATGCTTATCAGCCAAGAGTAGAATTGAAGGTGAGTGTGTTTAAAACATCAGAAGAACCAAATGTTAACACATAACCATATTCCTAAAGATCTCATAATTATTCTTAGTGCTGCTTCTACATCAGTGTTTCAGCAGTAAGCAGGAACCAAACAGCTGCCCCTCTAAGCAGTACTAAGCCTGGAACATCAGCATTTTACTTTATTCAGACCAGTTTTAAGTCTAACTCTTGAAAAACGAGCATTTAAATCACCAATCATCAATCTCAGATCTCAAAATCTGTATTTCAAGTAACTGAGCACATTATGAGCCTTAGAACCAACACACATAATCTGTTCCCATCCAAACATATACTGTTTGTAGATTTAAACTGCTTTAAAATTCAATTTCACTTATTGAAATTGACAGTATTTGTGCAATAAGGGTTCTCTCTTGAACTGATCCAGTTTGAGTTTGATTCAGACAGATTCTGGTCCTGATTTAGGGGGATTCTGACTGTTATTTAGACACATTCTGGTTCTGAGTCTGAGAGATTTTGATCCTGATTCAGATGGATCACCATGTCATCTCTTTCTGTCAGTGAGTGCTGTGCTCTCCTGGTGCATTGTGGGTAATTCATTCCTCCCAAAGGGGGTTTCTGGACATGCTGGCAAGTGATTCACTCTGACAGCTACACACACACACGCACACACACACACACACACACACACACACACACACACACACACAGAGAGAGTAGGCATGTATAAAGCTGTGACCATTTTCATGTAAATGAAATGTGTGAGTATGAACCGCCTCATAATGTGAAATCCTATACTAATAGAAAATGTTTTATAACCATACACCCAAGCCAAGAACCCTTTAGGAACCTTTATTTTAAAGAACGTTATGCTTTTGGTCTACTATCTGTCTGGATCAGGAAGAGCAAAAAGCAGTCTTTTAAACCTCTCTCTCTCTCTCTCTCTCTCTCTCTCTCTCTCTCTCTCTCTCTCCCCCTCTCCCTCTCCATCCCCCCTCTTTCTCTCTCTCTCTCTCACACACACACACAGACGCACACACGCACGCACACACACATACACACTATTCTCTGTCTGAGGTAATACTGAGATCTTATCGTGCTGATATTTTGAATAAAAGTTTGCAAGAATGATGGAGAACACAACACAGATGAATAATGCATTAAATTTAAACAGACACTTAATCACCAACAGAGACACACACACAGAGAGAGAGAGATAGAGAGAGAGATAGAGAGTAAATGCTGCTTCCTGTTCATCTGTCTTGTGTTAAATCTCACTGTTTCTCGCTCCTGTATGGATCTGCTCCCTGATGTGTAGAGCTCTACAGTGACTGAGCTGCAGAAGGCATTCAGTATTCTGTTTGGCTTTTTCTGCAGAACAAAAGAATCTGATTGCTTTTGAATTTTGCTCTGAACCCCTGTTGGATGATGAGTGAACTGAAAGAATGTCTAACATTTATGAAAACCTTCTCTAACCTGAATCTGAATAAATCAGTAACATCACACCAGTGCCGATCTCTTTAGCCTTCCAGTGAGAACACTTTGATGAACAAATGACCTGCACCACACTATTAAGGATCAAATTAAAGGTTAAAGACTACAAAAGACAGCATCAAATCGGGGCAGCCATGGCCTAGTGGTTAAAGATCTGGTCTGGTGACCGGTTCGATCCCCGGGCAGAAAGGCACCTAACCCCCAATTGTAAGTCGCTTTGGATAAAAGCGTCTGCTAAATGCCTCAAATGTAAATGTAAATCAATAGTTAAGGATTAGAGAAGAGAGGATAGAGTCACTCCATTTATTATAACCCTCCCATATGCATTGCAGCTTATGTAGCTACATATGTAATTATGGTGGAAAAGAAATATTTGGTCAGTAACAAAAGTTCAACTCAATACTTTGTAACATGGCAATGACAGAGGTTAAATGTTTCCTGTGAGTCTTCAACAGGTTTGCACACACTGTAGCTGGTATTTTGGCTCATTCCTCCATGAAAATCTCCTCTACAGCAGTGATCTTTTGGGGCTGTTGCTGGGCAACACGAACTTTCAGCTCCCTCCACAAATTGTCTAGGCCACTCCAGGACCTTTACGAAGCCACTCCTTCACTGCCTGAGCAGAGTACTTGGGATAGTTTTCATGCTGGAAGGCCCAGCCACATTTCATGTTCAATGCTCTTACAGATGGAAGGAGGTTTTGGCTTACAATCTCACGATACATGGCCCTGTTCATTCTTCCCTTAATACAGATCAGTCGTGCTGTCCTCTTTGCAGAAAAACAGCCCCAAAGCATGATGTTTCCACCCCCATGCTTAAGTAGGTATTGTGTTCTTGGGATGCAACTCAACATTCTTTTTCCTTCAAACATGGCGAGTTGACTTGAGTACCAAAAAGCTCTATTTTGGTCTCATCTGCCAATCTGAGGAGGGGAATCTGCCAATCTGAGGAGGGGAATAACTATAACTAAGCACAGCGGATCGAGGAGCACTTCACCTCCTCTGACCCTCGGCGTATGTGGCAGGGTATACACACCCTGACTGATTATAAACCTTCGAACATTGTGCCATCCACCAACAGTGCTTCACTCCCTGATGAGCTGAACCATTTCTACGGTCACTTTGATCAGGGCAACAAGGTGACATCTTCAAAAGATGATCCTCCACCTCACAATACTCCACTGGTACTCTCCACTTCTGACGTCAGTCGCACGCTGAGCAGGGTGAATGCACGGAAGGCAGCTGGCCCTGATGGTGTACCCGGCCGCAGGCTAAGAGTTTGGTCTGAGGAACTCTCAGGTGTCTTCACACACATCTTTAATGTCTCGCTGGCCCAGGCAACTGTCCCAACCATCTTCAAGTCTGCCACCATCGTGCCTGTGCCAAAGCACTCAACTGCTTCAGCCCTGAATGACTTCCGACCTGTTGCACTTACCCCAATTATCTCCAAGTGCTTTGAAAGACTGGTTCTTTCTAACTTGAAGTCCTGAATGCCTGCTACGCTGGATCCACACCAGTTCGCGTACCGTAGCAACAGATCTACGCGATCTCCACAGCGCTACACACTGCACTGACCCACCTGGACTGTAATAACTCATATGTGAGAATGCTATTCATTGACTTTAGTTCTGCATTC
>BRDA01016005.1:0-14172 GCA_036984385.1 Crenuchus spilurus | reverse complement strand
TACTGAGAGAGAGTATTGAAAAATTGGAGTAATGAGAGATTAGAGTAATGAGAGATTAGAGTAATGAGAGATTAGAGTTTTGAGAGATTAGAGTAATGAGAGATTAGAGTATAGAGAGATTAGAGTAATGAGAAATTCGAGTAATGAGAGATTAAGTATTGAGAGATTAGAGCATTGAGAGATTAGAGCAATGAGGGATTAGAGTAATGAAAGTTTAGAGTAATGAGAGATTAGAGTATTGAGAGATTAGAGTAATGAGAGATTAGAGTATTGAGAGATTAGAGTAATGAGAGATTAGACAATAACATTCTAAATAAAGACGATGTCACATTACACTACAGATTTAATGCTGTTTATCTATGACCCTTAGACTGTTATAATCAACAGCTGATACAACCTGAAATACACCTCTCTGAGTACCTGCAGAGAAAATAACAACCAGTGTCTCACTATCACTATAACAGTGAATCACTCTTTTGATGATAAACAGTTTATTGCTCAGTGTGATGAGACTCTAAATACATCCATCTCCTGACTATACTTTCTTCCTGTCCATCATCAGGCAGGAGGGAGACTAATTTAAACTCAGTATCATGCACTTCCTCCCTTATTAGATCTGATTAACTGCATCATCTGCCAAAAGAAAGAGCAAACATGCCCTCCTTCACTGATTAACTCCTTAAACTCGGGGGTCTGTCTGTGGATCCACACTTCAGTTCTCTCTCTGAGCTAATTACACGTGACGTGATGCTAACAGACCTTGTTCTGTGAAGGAGCTTTAAGGAACGCCAGCTCAGCGGTTTATCACTCTGAAAAAATGTTTCTCACACGATGTTATACAAAAATCTTCCACAGACAAGTCCTCCTTTTCACTTCTCTGCACTTCCTCCTGTAAACACCCATAAACTGGCCCCACATGGAACAAAGTTGTGCTGTTCCAGCTAAACTGGAGTCAGCCTCAGGCCAGAGTGAGAAAAAATTTGCCTTTTAGAAGAAAATAAATCAATGGGGGTGTTTATTTGGTGGCTCCGTTTTTCAAATGGCGCGTATCTCTATGGACAAAACAGCAGGCTTGTGATTGGTGCATGAGATAAATTGCTTTGTCCTAGAATACAGTAAGTAGTAGTGAACGGTGCCAAACTGTCTTCTTCAGAGAGTCTTCAAAGAGACATCAAAGTCCTCAAGAGTCCTCAGAGAGTCTTCAGTGGGTTCTTATGTCTAGTTCACACTACAGGATTAGAGCCCAGTTTTAGACACCGACATCCCCAACAAAAACCTCTGCTCCGAGGCAAATCTGGGATTACTCGGCGCTCGCTCAGTCGTGTGGTGTGAACTACAGAAAAACACTCGCCGAGCTGTTGCCTAGTGATCGCCAACGAGTCACACATGCCCGGCAAATGTTTAGCACGCTAAATATCTGATCCAGTCGACAACTGTGAGTCAAGAGCAGTGACTGCCTACAGCCAATGGGATCACATAGAGAGAACCATGTGACCTTTGACAGAATCTCTCTGTTATTGTTATTGTGACTGCACTGCAGAAATAATGTGATTGATTATATCTGTGATCAGTGTAATGGACAGATGAAATAAAGCTGGCGACAGGTGAGACTATCATGTGACCTGTCCTGTAGTGTGAACGTCACAACGAGCAACAACTCAAAAATAGCGCTTTTCCACCAAAATAACTGGTTCTTGAACTGGTGCCGTTCGGGCTTATGAGAACCTCGGTGCTTTTTAGTGAACCAGCCCGCGTTTCCACTAGTTGAACCGAGGATACGTCACGGTGTACGTCCCCAACAAAGCAAAATTATAAACAAAGATGGCGGAGCGGATCGACTACTTGCGAGCATTTGTGCTCTTGGTACAAATGTTTGTTTCACTTCACAAGTCAAATCTAGAGCCGGTACATTCCCTCGTCCAGCTCCTCTGCACGATAACTCCTTTTTAGAATCTCTGTAGTCATTTTTTAGCTTCTTTAGCTTATCTATCACTCGCTCTCTTGAACGAACAAAACCTGCCTGAGCTAAATCCTCCACCAGCTCGCTGTAGAGTTTCTCCTTTCTAATACTCCCCTCAAGGTTCTCCTGAAACTCCGGAGAACACCAAACAGATAACAAAAACTGAGTTTCTTCAGTGGACCACTGTACGCTACGAGTCGCCATCGTCTTACGTTGAGTGCGCAGGTGCGTTTGGTTCGCACTGTCCGCTATGAACGAACGTTCCTGGTTCGGGCCGGTATTTTTGTTGGTGGAAATGCGCCGAACGGTTCAAAATTAGGTTCGTGAACCAGAACAGTGCCGGTTCCGTGTTGGTGGAAAAGTGCTAAAAGTGGTGTAATGTGAACCTGGCATAACGAGTCTGCACAGAGTTTTCAGCAAACACTTTAAAATGATGTAAACAAGTAAAAGCTCAAAGTCAGACTGGAAGGTTTTATTGTGCCAGTGATGGAACTGCCAGTCTGATCATGTTGTAGGTTTGTCACAATGATGCCATGTTGTTTAGCATCACGACACTCAATACCAAAACAATACTCTGACTATAAAGTAAAACACACTAATCCTTGTCTTTAGTGAGCATTTGTTGATTATTTCTTATAAATATTAAATTAATAACTATACTTAATTATTAATTTAGGCTAAATTAAGTCTAATTTAAACTGTATACTGACTTCTATTATAAGTCTATTGTGCTGGATGACGCAGGATGAAGCAGATGAGTCTTCTTTTACTTTATTTTTTAATAAAAGCTGCATGTGGACTTTCCTTCTGAACAGCAGACAAACATCCACCAAATGTTCCTGTTGTCTATAAATACATATAATGCAGTCCCTCTCCCTTTGGTTATTAGAGGGGTATAATAAACAAGGTTGAATAATGAGGATAAAAGCTGCTGCATCATTATCACTGTCACGATAATGAGGAGCTTAAAGGTTTCAAACACACATGTGTAATCTAGAAAAGGTGTGTAATAATGGATGTCCATTAAGCTCATAATGTTTGTAAAGCAGTTCTGTGTCTGGGACTATTAACTCTATGGAACCGAACGTCTCTCCTGCAGTCCACCTTAGAGATTTTGGGGGATAATTTAAGTTAACTGTTAAATCTTCCTCAGGATGAGTTAAATTGTGAGCACATTCATGTTAGTCATAAGATAAACTGTCACGAAGCAAATCAAAGTGGGAAGATGTACGCAGTTTACAAAAACAAGATTTATTATAAGGGTAATCCAACACCGTAATCCAATAAACAAGCAAAGGGTCCAAACCAAAAGCACAGCAAACTGAATGAGTCCAAGTACAGGCTTAGGATCTAAAAAACCAGGAAGAACTAACAAACAGACAAAACTAATATAACTAATAATAACAGATCTAATTATGAACATCAAGACAAAAACACCGAAGAATAGCCAGAAAATACAGTAAACTGAGTCTAAAGAACCAACAAGATAAATAAGAACACTAAGACAAACCAGGAAGACAAAGGAAAGAAAGAACAAAGGATACTCAGAAAGGATAACAACGAAAACAAGACCGGACCCAAAAAGAACAGACAAGCTAATACATCAAATTCTAACAAACAGAACAAACAGGCAGGAACAACATATACAGACAGAGTGGGAATCAGGGTCAGGATCAGAATCATGGTCAGGATCAGGATCAGAATCATGGTCAGGATCAGGGTCAGAATCATAATCAAGATCAGGATCAGGGTCAGAATCATAATCAAGATCAGGATCAGGGTCAGAATCATGGTCAGGATCAGGGTCAGAATCATAATCAAGATCAGGATCAGGGTCAGAATCATGGTCAGGATCAGGGTCAGAATCAGGGTCAGAATCAGGGTCACTGTCAGAATCAGGATCAGAATCATGGTCAGGATCAGGGTCAGAATAATAATCAAGATCAGGATCAGGATCATAATCATGGTCAGGATCAGAATCAGAATCATGGTCAGGATCAGGGTCAGAATTATGGTCAGGATCAGGGTCAGAATCAGGGTCAATGTCAGAAACCGGGTCAGAATCAGGGTCACTGTCAGAATCAGGGTCAGAATCATGGTCAGGATCAGAGTCAGAATAATAATCAAGATCAGGTTAAGATCGGGCGGCACGGTGGCTTAGTGGTTAGCACGTTCGCCTCTCAGTGCTGAGGTCTTGGGTTCGAGTCTGCATCTGAGCGGAGTTTCCATGTTCTCCCCGTGTCCGCGTGGGTTTCCTCCGGGGACTCCGGTTTCCTCCCACAGTCCAAAACATGGAGATCAGGTGGATTGGATAATCTAAAAATTACCCTGGTGTGTATGAATGAATGAATGAATGAATGTATGTATGTATGTATGTTTGCCCAGATATGGTTGGCACTCTGTCCTGGGTGATGCCCCTAGTGCTCGATGCAGTCCTCCAGGTAGACGGTCGCTTCTGGTTGAGAGTACACTGTGCGCGACTGGCTGCCGCTTCTCACCGGAGTGTGTGTATATGAAGTGTGTTGATTGTAAAGCCTCCTTGGGTGTCTAGAAAGGTGCTGTATAAGTATAATGTGTATGTATGTGTATGTATGTATGTATGTATAATAAAGATCAGGGTCAGAATCAGGGTCTGGGTCAGAATCATGGTCAGGATCAGGGTTAGAGTCAGAATGAGAATCAGGATCAGGAGCAGAATCAGGATCAGGGTTAGAATCAGAATCAGGGTCAGGATCAGGAGCAGAATCAGGATCAGGGTTAGAATCAGAATCAGGGTCAGGATCAGGAGCAGAATCAGGGTCAGGATCAGGATCAGAATCATAATCAGGATCAGGGATAGAATCATGGCCAGAATCAGGGTCAGGATCAGGGTCAGAATCACGATCAGGGTCAGAATCAGAATCATGGTCAGGGTCAGAATCAGGATTAGGGTCAGAGTCAGGGTCAGGATCATGGTGAGAATCAGGGTCAGGATCATGGTCAGAATCAGGATCAGGGTCAGAATCAGGGTCAGAATCAGGATCAGGGTCAAGATCAAGGTCAGAATCAGAATTATTTTGACTGATAACGTCAGTGCTGGGCTTTGCCTTGCTGATGACATCATTTTCTTGAACATGTTAATGTCTAATGTGAACATTTAATTGAATTTAAATAATTAAAATGTTTTAAACCATAACAATGTCTGTAACATAGTTGATGGTGAATTAATATTCTCATTCTCTGGCATCAATGGTTTGTGTGGCAATACTGTTATATTGTGAGACACTCAATGTACCAGTACATTCTCAATACACCTTCACTTCAGCAGCTCTAGTACATACCACAAAGTTAGTGGATCCTGAGATACCACCACCAGCATGCTTCGTACCCTGTTATCATGTTCTTTTGGACCTCATTCAACGTTCTTTGTCCATGATGATAGTTCAACACTCTGCTACAACTGACTGTGCTCACTTATTTATACCTGCAGTAAACACTGTCACATGACATCTGTGATGTCCCGGCTGATTTCATTCCAAACCCTCATGTTCTGATATGGCTGTGTATGTACATGCTAGCATGTTAGCTAAAGTTAAAGCTAGCTCCCATGTCTTAAAGCTCTGCTTACTGTCGATACAACCCAGAGGTGCACAGTCGTGTAAATGTAGAAAGGACTACGTTCTAGACGTTATGGACAATTGTAGAGCCCATTTTGCTTCTAAAGCTGCAAAACTATTGCAGCCCAGTCATTTTTATAAAAATACATCTAAACGTCATCCAGATGTTGAAGAAGGTCTGTGTGGTTTAGGATGCAGGTTTAAAAAATCACAGAAAGTTGTGTAGCTGAATGCTGCATAGCAAAAAAAAAACAACAACAGTGAAACACAGCAGAAGGATGTGCTGCTACACAAGTAATTATCCTGCAGGAGTGTGTGTGTGTGTGTGTGTGTGTGTGTTGGTTAGCAGTTGGTGGTCCCCAGGGGGCTCAGAAGGGACTCTCACAAATGAGAGCAGACAAAGAAAGTGCAGGACAGACTCAGCAGTGCCTGACACTGTCCAACTGGTCATAAAACTACCTGGAGCTCAGCAAAGTTCCTCAACAACTCACTGCACAGAAAATCTGATTTATTTCTTACTGCGGACTACATAAGGACAATCACCCTATATTTCACTACAGAGTTACGTGTTTTTCTAAACTACAACATAAACACGACATTATAGTATGGCTGTAGTCGTCTATCGACTCCAAGACAAGCACAAGACAATGGCTGATCAATGGGAAGTTCTAAATGGACTGAGATCTACTTTAGTTTATCTCTTCTGAAATTCCACAAACACTTATGTACAGGGGTTAGACGCTGTAATGTATTGGCCGCAAAAATAGGCCCTACACCATACTAATAAATTATTGTGGTCTAAAACCAGGTGTTTCAGTTTCATTGTCCAACCCTTGTAACTCTGCAAGATTTTATCTTAGAAACAAAACTAAAAACACCCTGGAAACCTTGAAGGGTCTACTTTTCAAAAATATGAATGAAGGAATGAATGAATGTTACACTTATATATCAACTTTCAGGATACCCAAGGATGCTTTACAATCCACACACTCCATTTACACACACTCAACCACACACACTGGCGAGAAGCAGCAGCCAGTCGCACACAGTGTACTCTCAACAGGAAGCAACCGTTCCACCTGGAGCATCGAGCACTAGGGGGATCACCCAGGACAGAGTGCCAACCATATCTGGGCAAACATACATACATACACAGACATACACATCAGGGTAATTTTTTTTTAAAGAGTATCCAATTCACCTGACCACCATGTTTTTGGACTGTGGGAGGAAATCGGAGTGCCCGGAGGAAACCCACGCAGACACAGGGAGAACATGGAAACTCCGCTCATATGGGGACTCAAACCCAAGACCTCAGCGCTGTCTGGCGAACGTGCTAACCAGTAAGCCACCGTGTCGCCCACATACAGCTTAAATAAGCAGACACACGTCTGTGAGAGTGACTCAGATAAGCAGTGCATGTTTTCCCGCTGTAAGATGTGAGCTGTCATTCATATGATAATGACATGGTAATTACAGACATTCCATTGGTCGGTTCCAGCAGCCAGAAACCTGAGGAATGTTGACAAACAAGCTGAGGTGATGCTGAACAATAGACCTGTCCTGATTGTTACCACCTATCTCATAAATATTCAGTGTAGGATTAGTGGCTGAGTGAAAACAGAGTGTCGCCTCACATTAGTTAAGCTTTAGAAATAAAAGCACATACAATGTCTAAAAACAGTAATGAGCAGTGTGTAGCCAACAGATTTAATCAGAATATAGATTTATGACACTCTTACTGTTCTGACTCTTGTTGCTGAGTTTGTGCTGAACTAAAGCCTGTGTAACATTTTGGGGAAAAATAATTTTAGATGTGTGTAATTTGTAAAAAAGTGAAAGCATGTCAGACTACATCAGAGTGTCTGAAACACCCTCAGACTGCAAAGTTTTAAAATAAATAAAACAGCAAAAAATAATAACAAAAAACAGCCAGTATTGGCTTGAAAATGACTGTAAATGTAAATAATGACTTTTTTATTACTAAATCTTCACAAACAGCATCACTTGTTCTTAAGAAAAATGTCGGCTTCTCAAATATTGTGAAAAGCCATTCTTTGTCATTACTGCACTGCAGGCCTGTTCTGCACTTTCTTTCTTCTCTGCTCTCCAGACATTTCATAGAAACCTGCAGACTGAAAATCAACCAGCTACTCAAGGGAACGGGAGGTAAATGAGGGAGAATGCCTGGCTTTGTTGTTCTAAGAGCAATGCTTGGGAAATCGTTCTGAGAATTACTCAGCAAACAGCCTGTTCCTCTAAGGCCGACGATAACGGCCAAATTGGACTTGGTTCATTAAAGGTAACAACCCATTCAGCCAAAAACACAAACAGCAGCCCAACTCCTCTGCACACATTAATGGAATATGTTCCTTAAAAATCAAACGTTCACATCCTCACATTGTGAAAAAGGACTTTGGGTTATAATGAGAAAGACTGCTTCCTTCTTCTCTGACTGAGAAACAATGGACAACTTTTATATACTCAGTTTGATTATTAACAACAAAGAAGTGTAGAGAAACGCTGGCCCTCAGCAGAACCAGGACCAAGCTTGAGAAGATCCTCAAATGTAGGGAAGAGTCTCTAAAAACAAAGGTCCCGATTGTCCAGACTGTGGTCTTATCTGTGGTTCTTTATGGATGTCAAAGCTGAAGAATATAAAAGCAGGACAGAAAGATTATTGATGAGCTTTGCATGTTTGTGTGGGTGAAGACTTTACTTTCGATGGCAAAGAAAACAAACCAAATAAATTCTCACCACTGCAAGCTCAGATGCTTAAACTGAAGCTCTTTTGTTCTCAGTGACATTACAAAAAGAACCGGCTCATAAAAGAAGTGATTATACTGAAACAGCTGAGAATACAGGAGAAAGAAGATGACCAGAAATAACATGGATGGATACAATCAGAGGAACGTAAGACGTTAAAAAGACTGACACCCCAAGACAGAAGGCAGGACAATAATTGTAACAATTGGAAGTCACCAATCACTCCATTATTAAATTACATGGCTGGTTCAAGCAAAGTAACACTGAACATGGCCAGTGTGCCTCTAAATCAGGGGTGCACACACTTTTTCAGCCTGCGAGCTACTTGTCTAATGACTAAGTCAAAATGATCTACTTAATGTAAAAATGTAAGACACATTTATTTATAAATATATTGACAGTTTATGTGTACAGTGTATGCTGGTGTACCTTGAATACCTACATGAACCCATATTACACAACTGTGTACATGTTTTGTCATTAGCCTACTTTACTCTGATGACTTGCACTGAATGGAATCAGTCAGGGATGCAGAGTCTGGACAGTAGTTGCTGATAGTCAGCCTCAAGCAAACCTCCAAATGATCATCAGTCATAGTGGAACATACTTGGACTTAATGATCTTCATGTGTGAAAAGGCTGATGATGAATGATGCAGTCAAGACAAACACACTTAAAAATGACAGTAAAAAAGTTCTCCACTCCGTATGGAAATGCTCAGTTTTAGGTTTCTTACACAGGCAGAACAAACATACATGTTAAGAGCTTACAGTGACAGGTGAACACGGACTGCTGGCCAACTTGAAAAAACGCTGGTTTACAGTCCAGATGCTGTTTTATGAAGCGATAGCGGAGACGGCCAATCACACGTTAGCAAGAAATGGCAGAGCCAATCGAATGAGCTTGTGGGCGGTCTAAAGTGAAACAGGATTTTCAGATTGAGCGGCTTGGAATCCCGCTGGGTCCTAGTGCTCGACCAGTCTCCCTGTATGTCAATCAAGTGAGATGTTTTATAGCGAGGACGGATGATAGGCCGACGTCTATTTTTTAAAAATGTCATGTGACCTACCTACACTACCTTTGTGATCGACCGGTAGATCGCGATTGACGTATTGTGCACCCCTGCTCTAAACACTATGCTAGTTGCAGTTGATGTTGATAGACATAGTAAAAACAAAGATATGACCATTTTAATTTAATATAAAAATCATATTTACACATCTGTAAAAGTAGGCAGGAAGGGAGAGATGCCAACAAAGAAACCATACAATGCAGCAGTAGCCAGCGTTGCCCCCAGCTGTGACTGTTTATAGTGGTGATGAGGCTGTGTATTGACTGGATGTTCCTAGTGGAGTCTCATTGCTCTGCCTGCGCAGACCAGGCTGTGCCGAGAAAACAGTAGTATTTTGTAAGGGTTAGCCTGCCCTGTTTACCTAAATCTCTCCTTTTTAGTTACAGGCCTCTTTCCACCAAGGTCAGGTCATTCTGTGGTTTTATTTTGAAAAGGTGTAAGGTGTGTGTGTTCTCTCTGTTGTTTTTAAGTTACTCTCCAGTTTCTCTTGAGTCTATCAGCCTTATTTAAACCATGAAGTCAGCGTGGTTGCAGCCCCTTGGTTCAGTTTCCCTCAAGTGTGCCTCTGTCTAGTCTCACCTCTGAGTAATGTTAAGGTGGGATCTGTCACTGTTCTTTGAGACCCACTCATGGCTTTGTCACTTTTCTTGTTTAATGTGACGGTTTATGTCATTGTTTGCACCCCAGTGGTTATTTGTTTTTAGGAATGCCATTACTGCTTCTGATGCAGTGCAGGCACACAGTGCACCATTTCTTCTTATTGGCTGTGCACCCCCGTTGTGGCATCTATTTAGTTTCTCTTATTGTTTTATTTTGCTGCTTCCTCTGCACTTGATGATCAGTTTGGATGCATTTAGCTCTGGGTCGCTAAAACTACCGGGCAGCCATCCATGGAAGTCTATGCCACTAACTCCTTCAGTCCTGGATTTGGGTGTCCTGAGACAGACACCTGCTTTTTGTTGTGAGTAGTTGCATATCAGCTTCATGTTTGTGTTTTTATATTCATTTAAAAAACTGATTTGATGTGTTTTATGGGTTTTAATAATTCAGAATGTCAAAATGTGACATAACTGTAGGTAATACTGTAGGGGATGTTGGAATGGTAATTATTTTTACTGTCATATATAAAGACAAGATCCAAAGTATTCAGAAACAAGCAAAGACTCCCAGGGAAAAACTATCTTGGTCAATCAACTTAAATTTGTGAAAAGAAAATAGAAATAGATTTTTTACTGTAACTGCTTTGATGAAGGTTGCCAAAGTACATCAGTATGCCAGGAGTAATTTAAGGATGAATTGGCTGTAAAGTGTTGAGCTTCTGGGCAAAGGATCTCCAGTGGGAGATGTGTAATTCCTCCATCAATAAGATAAAAAAACTGTGCCGTTCTTACCTCACTACCTCGACCTGGACCGCTGTAATTATATACTGCAGCAATGGAAAGCATCTTGGTATCAACTGTGTCCACCTGGTCTGCCGATTCCTCAAAGACAAGAGGAAATTACAGAGCACTATCACGATGACTCAGTTGAGCAATAACAGCACCAGTAACAAGAGGAACAGTAAAGTAGCATGACAACAGCTGTAAGAATAGTAGGAACAATGGGGAAATAATAACAATATGAGAAACCATGAGTAGTGCCTCAAACCTCACAGTGTCTTACATCGAGACTTTAAGAGCCATTAGGACTCACTTAACCTCTCACTCCTAAAACTACCTGAAGTATAACTCAGTCAGGCTACACTGATCTCCACATGGCTACTGGATAATAATCCTTACATTCTTAGAATAAAGATACTGGACATTCACTGAGTCAGTCTGTCCTGTCACTGGGTGGTGTTCCTCAAGGTTATGTCTTAGGCCCGTTTAAGTTACTGAACATAACAGTTTCTGGTTGTGTTGCAATGATTGTACAATCCTAATTTCAAAACAGTTGGGATGCTGTGTAAAATATAAACAATTGTAAATAAAAACAGACTACAATGATTTGCAAATCTCATAGATCCATATTTTATTCACAATAGAACATAGAACACATATCAGATGTTGAAAGTGAGACATTTGACCATTTCATGAAAAATATTCTCAGTTAGAACATGAAGGCAGCAAAGCATCTCAAAAACATTGGGACAGGGGCAACAAAAGACTGGAAACCTAAGTGATACTAATTAAAAACAGCGAGATGAGCAAGTTGCAACTAAGTCACATGACGGTATTTAAAGAGCATTTTAGAGAGGCAGAGTCCCTCAGAAGCAAAGATTGGCAGAAGTTCCCCAATTTGTTGAAAATGTTGCGAAGACTTTGAATATCTCGACAACTGCAGGACATAATAGCATCAAAATATTGAGAGAATCTGGAGAAATTTCTGTGCAAAAGGGACAAGGGCACTGCATTAAAAACAAGCATGATTCTGTACTGAAAATCACTGCATGGGCTCAGAACCACTTTGAGAAATCATTGTCTGTGAACACAATCTGCAGTGCAATCTACAAATGCAAGTTAAAGCTGCATCATTCAAAGAAGCTATACGTCCATACAGTCCAGAAGTGCCAAAGTCTTCTCTGTGCCAATGCTCATTTAAAATGGAAAACTGTGGTCAGATGACTACATCTCTTTCAGACAAGGCCTTACAAGACAATGCTAAACCACATACTGCATCCATCACTACAGAATTACAGGCTTCAAAGAAAAAGAGTCAGGGTGCTGAACTGGCCTGCCTGCTGTCTAGACCTTTCACCTCTAGACAACTTTTGGAGACCAAGTTGAGACCAAGACTTTTACTAATTGAGTCTAAGTGAACACCAACCAAGACTAAGACCAAACTTGAGTACAACACTACTCTTCCCTCTCCAGGTGACGGCACTTTGGGACCTCGTCCATGGGTATCCAGATATTTTTTAAATCCCTATTTAAAACCACTCAGAGACACTTACCTTGTTAGTCCACGTTATAAAGTCAGAGACAGGAGCTCATCTGTTGCTGCATAGTTTGTGTTGGTACTCTAGTCTTTCATTGGTGGTCTCAGCATGCTGCCCACAAGCTGGTTGGTGGACTAGTCTCAGTCCAGCAGCTTTGCTGTGTTTGATCTACTCAACACATGCTAACACCCCACCACCACATCAGTGTCACTGAGAATGATACACCACCTAAATAATAGCTGCTCTGTGAGGTCCCTATCACTGAAGAACAGAGTATACAGAGAAGGACTACAGTCTTCAGGCCGGTATTTCCTCTGTTAATTATTCCTTACAGGTTCTCTAATGAATCAGCGTGATGAGACAGTATTCTGGCACCCTGCACTAATGCTGACTTAACAACAGAAGCTTAAATGATAATGAGCTTTACAGTCATTTGTGCTTCTTGCACTATCTACATTTTTCAGTCACCCTTGTCCTGCTTTACTCTGCTTTACACTAAGCGGTTTATTTGTCATTTGTGTCTTGGCTTTAAATTGTTGGGACCAAATTTGCATGGAATATTAATGTTCTTCTAAATGGTAGATTCAGCTGCATTAACACTTATATCACAATGACCAAACCAGTCAGCTCTGGCAGAGTGTAAAATCATCATTATGAACAAAGGATGTAAAGTGACTGATGTCCAAACGGGCTTGATAATAGGGTACCGGATGAAGTGACTGATGAGAATGGACTTCTTGTACACTGAGTGCCTCCCAAAGGAGGTGATGCCAGAGAGGAACTATTGCAGTCATCTGATTATTCAAGTGCTCACGTACACTGTACATGTATACTCTCAATCTGATCTCTGTCTGATCTCTCAGTACATGTATACTCTCACTCTGATCTCTCAGTACATGTATACTCTCACTCTGATCTCCGTCTGATTTCTCAGTACATGTATACTCTCACTCTGATCTCTGTCTGATCTCTCAGTACTTGTATACTCTCACTCTGATCTCTGTCGTAATTCACAGGACTTAAAGGATGTGTTGATGTGAAATACTACAGAACACATTCAGAGTCCATTACGTGATGAGTCAGAGATGTTTTGGGTGCATAAGGAGGATGTAAATAGTATATAAATATACTGAATAAACCTGTGTTTTGGATATAAACAGAGTCTGGCTCATAACCCAGTACTTTGTGGTTTAAACACAGGTTATTTTAAACCATTAGAGATGTACTCTGACTCTGTCAAACCTGTCTGGCCTTGAAGTAACTACAAACGATGCCTTTGAGAGACTTTCACCTGAACATTCTAGGAGGTGAAACCAAATGAGATGCTCTGCAATTAACTAATGTGACTCAGTAATCTGCCATGAAAGGTTTCCAGCAATGAATGCAGTGACCCTGAGGACATTCGTCTCCACCGTGGACAAGTGCTCTCAGACACTTTGATGTGTAAACTTGATGTGTGAAAGTCCTCAGATGTAAATGGAGAGTGGTAGGATTAAGTATTGACCTGCAGACTCCAGATATTTCTAAATATCAGGGAATTATTTTCTTTTCTTGACCTTCGCAGTGCACAGAGATGTACACCAGCATTGAGAAAAGTTGTAATGATCAGTGATATCTATCAAAAACTCAATGATAGTGTGGGGAAATCTGCAGGAACTGAGCAAAAATGAGTAAATGGTGCTGCCATAATATCTTAAGCACCATGGTCAGCTACTAATAAATTGACCTTAATCACACAGTAGGTAACAGTAAACTAATACTATGACATCTACACTGCTCAAAAAAATAAAGGGAACACTTAAACAACACAGTGTAACTCCAAGTCAACCACACTTCTGTGAAACCAACCTGTCCAGTTAGGA
>BRDA01016004.1:0-18393 GCA_036984385.1 Crenuchus spilurus | reverse complement strand
TGATCTGCACCTGAGTGTGATTACTATTTTCACACCTGACAAAATGAACTGCACCAAGGGAGCAAACAAACCAGAGTCTGTTTTAACTGGACTAAAAAGTACTGGTGTGAAAATGCCCTGAGACATGTTTGGAGTCCAAAGTTTGCTCCATTAGTTTAGAACTGCAGCTGTGAGATATTAAATTAGAAGATTTCACTAGAACTCAATGGTCACCTAAAGTAACCCAGCCGTTCTTGTGAAAATAGATCACCAAATATTCTCTCAAACTGCATCCACATCTTAAATAAGGTCTAGCTGACTAGTCCATGTAGTACAGTACAGGAGCCAGTAGGTATTTTATATATAGTGAGTCTTGTGGGGGAAGATACACTTTTCCAGAAAATTGCACTCTGAATTGTGAAGGTATTATAAATTGTTACCAAAATTGTGTGACTGTGATTTCCCCCCACCCCACCCCCCAAATTATCTCTTGAGGAAAAAGCTTGTGCTTTTGCATCTGTGGTTCTTTGTCCAGCACAGCAAAAGCAAGGCTAAAGCTCACTATTGTCACTGTACTAGGCCTGATTTTCAAATCCAGCTTTTTACCACCATTTCCAATGAAGACGCAACACACTCTACAATAGAAGTTTACTTTTCCAATGATAGACGCCTTTTCAATTCGCAGAGTTCCTTTGTGCCTGTTATGGGTGCTGAGGAGCTGAATGGAGAAGACAGAGGTGCCATTTGAACGGTAATTTCTTTGCAATTGTTCCTGCTGCGTTTGAAAGCTCAGACGTAGAACAAGTTCTCTGCCTCTGTCTAACCTTCAGATCTCATGCGCGTGACAGGATGAAGACTCACTCTGGCAAACTCTTGTTAATTGTTCTTTGAAAAGAATGAGGAACATCCTGCCTCCTACACACACACATACACACTGGTGGGCACATTTTTTCTTTGCTTAAACCGCCTGGCAAAGCAATAACACCATCTCACTTATACCTCCCTTATGTCGCTTCGAATTTCCGCCACATCCACACACTTCTGCACTCAAGGCCGTACTGCCAGTTCTGTACACAAGCACTTTATAGCCTTTCAATCAAGTGGTCTTGCCAAGCTGTGCTAGTGACTGACATGTCCTTTGTTAGCAGGTCGTCTTAAGGATTTCATGGCATTGCTAGCTGGTACAGTACTTAATTTCTCCGAGAAAGCTATTTGCAGGGTCTTTGACTACATTGGTATGCAAAAAATTTGGGCATCTCTGGTCAAAATATGTTCCTGTGAATAAGCATGTAAAACCTGACCTGATTTCCAGTTGACATAAAGATGACATTTCTTTACTGTTTTAAGCAAGATTACATTCCATCTTTTACAATTTCACAATAATATGCAAAAGTTTGGGCACACTAGTAAAACCTTCTCCCGCAAGTGCCACAGCTTTACGCTAATTAAGTCTTTCAATTCTTGTTTTTTGTTTTTTCTTTCTGTAAAGTTCTTGAGCCTTCTTGCTCATTTGAGGACTATCCACACATTTTTGATGATGCTTAGGTTGAGGCACTGGGTTGGCCATGGCAAAACCTTCATATTGAGCCTCTTGATGTAGTTCATTGTGAATTTTAACGTGTGTTTAAGATCATTATCCTGTTGTGGAAGTCATTCTTCTTTCATCTTTAGCTTTTGTGCAGATGTTGGGATGTTTGCTTCTAAACTTTGCTGGTTTTTAACTGAATTCATCCTTCCCTCTACCTGTGAAATGTATCACTACCTCTAACACAAACCTAAATTATGATCAATACACCCATATAGTTAACAGCTGGAGTACTGTTCTGCACTTTTTCTTCTAAAATTCTATTTATCATTGTGGAAAATTCACTTGTTCAGTCCACAGAAAATGTTTCCCAAATGTAATGTTTACCCCAACTTGACCTCCACTGGCCATTTCTTAATTACATTATGAACTAAGGAACCATATTGCTATCTTCTTATGGCCTTCTCCTGCTTTGTGGCCATCAATTATATTCAGAATTCTAGCCAGCTGCTTAGAGGAGCCCATGGCTGCTGGTTTGAGGAGTCAGAGTATTCATATAGCTTGAAATTTGCAACACCTGGCCTTTCCTAACAATGACCGTGAACAAGTCATAGCTCTAAATAGCTAATTAAAGTCTGCAAATTTGGAAAAAGTTATATGAGAGTTCAGATCTCTTGGAGTATCCAAACTTTTGTGTGGTATTCCTTTCCTTTTTCTCTCTAAAATTGTAAAAATAAAAAATAGTACATTCATCTTATGGCTAGTGTTGAAAAGTTTCAACTTTAACTCTATCACAAGTGCTATATTATGTAGAATTTTTAATGCAATGCTGCCAAGTCAGACTATGATTCTGTAACAAATAGAAGCCAGATTTGGAAAGACATCAAATGTGCCACTCTGCTAAAATTAGCCGGTAGTTCTACATTCAATTCCAAGATTTTAACCTTTGACACACATTAATATTAATTATAAATTAATTCACTCTAAAATTGGGTAGGCTGATTTAGATCATTTTGATATTTAGATAACTCGTCAATAGGTTTGAATGGGTTTTTTGAAAACTTTCCCTAAAACTTGAGCAATTTTATAACAGTAGCCATGACAGAATGATTTTATAGATGGAGCCTTTTGTAGATTGCTCCTTTAGTACACTGGGTGGGAAGGGGCTGCTTTTACTTCTGAAATGGGGAAGGAGAAGTTGTATAGCTGTTCACTCACAACAGTACCAAATTAGTGACTGGTGAGAGTGAACAAGTGAGCTATTTTCAGTGTTGAAATTCTGGACTTTTGTAGTGTAGATCTGGATTTTTTTAGTATTTAGACTAAACATTAGAAATTAGTTACACAGTAAAGGGTAAAATACTTAATATGTATGTAAATTACATAAATTTAGTTAAGTGCACTGATTATTCTTAAGCAAAGTAGTACAACTTCTGAAACTCAGTCTTTTAAACAGCCTGGATCCACCATCTGTCCTTTACATTAAGATTCATACATTTTATAGAGAGTACAGATACAAACTTCTTATTTTCTAAGAGAAAAAATCTACACCTGCCCACATTTTTGTGTTCAACTTGTAAGCATGTGTCATTTCAAATCATAAAACACATTTTTGCCTAATTTAAATGTTTCATTTTCAAAACAAACAAAAAAACCTTTAGATTTTGCATTTATTTCATGTAGTTGCTGAATAAAGACCTTAATCATTGAACATCCTGCTCAACCATTTGGTCGAGCACATAAAAGTCATTATATCATCTTGAAGAAGGTGTTGAACTTAACAATGTGATTGTGCCATCTCTACCAATCGGTCTGGTAGACAAAACAAAAACATCCACTAGAGGTCACTAGAAATGGAACACTTTCTTGTCTGAATGCAAATGACCATACCACAAGGAATAAACTAGATAAAATGCTGACCATTAGTGCAGTTGTAACACCACACAGATGAGGGCAGAGTTTAAAAGTGGACAAAATTAGCATGTTGTTGCACAGGTTTTTGTATAATTTGTGTTCTGATTTGACCATAAAGTGCATCTCATTGTATGTTTAAAGTGTACATTATAAAGCAGTATATTGAGGGATTGATTATATGGTAATATTGTGATTATGAGGTAATATGGTTTCTTTTTTTGGCCATAACACCCACTCTTACCTGAAGGTGAGAACATGAATCTGCAGGTCGTGTAAAGAGAGAGGATGGAGTGGAACACTTGTAAATGTCACCTGTTTGAGCAGCACTCCATCCCTTGAGACCTGCAGTCAAATCCCCCCAACCGCGCTCGAGGGACTGAGCAGCAGCAGCCGAGATGTATACCGTCCTTCATTCTTTTCTCACTCCCTGTTCTTTTCATTTTCACTCAGTGTCACAACAGCCACGTCCTCAATAAAAAAAAAATCATAGAATAATTGAATCGCTGGAGAATGCCTCTCTGTCTGCCTTCCTTTGTGATTTCACGTCTAATGCGATTACAATTACAGAGTCAGAGGCAAATCCGCAGTGATTTCCGTAAGTGTATGAAATGGCTGGCATTTAATGGCAGAACAGGCAGCCTTATCTGAACAGTCATCTGGCATTAAGTGTGTTTTAAAAGCCAAATCACGCTGAGTCTACAGACAGCTGCTCTATCCGCCTCCGTCAACACACACATTCATTTGTGCACACACACTCACCTTACCCTGCTGCTCGTTTCCATGTATAACTTATCTTAAAGCTTCTAAACTCAGACATGAAATGGCAAGACAGTGGCAGTGAGCAATCTCTCCAAGCAGCAGATTAACTAGTAATAGAGATACTTAGGCCTACGAGCTACAGAGATGTAGGTCTACTAGCTACATACAGGCTTAACTGTGGCTTATTATCTCCAAACATTAACTTCTGCCTGTGATGTTTACTCATGATGCTTTGTCTCGTCTTTTTATAGTGATCTAACAAGTGCCTTGTTGATCTGTATTACTTTATGGCATATGTTTCTTATATCAGCTGAAGGCAGCCATGGGGGCAGCCACAGGGGCAGCCTTGGCCTGGTGGTTTGGGATCTGGACATGTGACCGGAAGGTTGCTGGTTCAATCCCCGAACAGGTAAAGACTGACGTACTCCTGAGCAAGGCACCTAATCGCCAACTGCTCCCCAGGCGCCATGGATAGGGCTGCCCACCACTTGTGGGCACATGTTCACAGCCTAGTGTGTGTGTTTCACTGCACAGATGGGTTAAATGCAGAGGTCAAATTCTGTTGTGTGCGATCAAAGAATCTAATCTTATGCACCTTTCTAATACAGGTCCAAGTTGAAGTTCTTATATTAGTTTTGTAAGCATGTTATGAAATAGATTAGTTAACCTGGTTAGGCTCTGTAATGTAATGGGATGTGACTAGATTACTATTTCCTCTATTTAACCAGAGAGAGGTATCTCAGATAGCATACAGATGTGAACCACTTCGGGCTGAGAAATGGCACTTCTGGCCCACTGTTGGCATGGCAAACTGCATGTGAGCCAAATGTAGTGGCCCTTATACAAGTATTAAAAATACACATTTTGCTCACATGTACCATAACAGATGTGGTTCATTTCTGACAGAGATATGGCAGTGCTAAATACATTTGGCTGATATGTGGCCCTAGTCTGGCGTACAAGTGGCCCACATTTTGCAACCAGAAGCGGTCCGCCCAAGTGCTGTCAATCCATGTGGCAAATCATCCAAATGAAATGGGGGATGAAGGCCAGATCTGGGCCAGAATAATTATGTTATCTGGGATTAGAGATATTAGATATTAGAAATATTAGAGCTATATCTTTGGTTTCGGGCCAAAAAATTGCACAAAACAAATTTCTACTAGCACCCATAAGGGACTACAATAATATAGAACAGCAAAAATTCTGATGAAACATTTATTTAGATATTCTAGATTAAACATGGAAATTAGCATTGTGTGTTTTTTTTAAGTTTGTAAGTTCAGAAGTGGTAGGAACATGCTACAGTATGCTATTTTCCATTTCTAACCACTAAGAGACTGAAGCCTGATACAGCTTATATTCACAGTCAGTTATATGGGTAGACTTCCAGTGCAGGTAGCTTTGCTTTGTTCAGGTTGTGTTAGAAACTGTCCCAGTTCTAGATACACACGCTTATGAAGTGTTGTGTAGACTATGCCATTCTGTTCAACTCTTCTAGCAACTCTTCTAATAATCATTTTGTTGGATATTTTGTAGTGTTTGCTTTGTGTGTAGTAGACAGATCTTCTGACAAACATACACATGGACATGGACACATGGAGTTAACCATCTCAATTCATACAACCATCAGTACCATAATTGAGATCATAATTTAATGTGGCAGTCCTTCAGTCTAGCTCCTGAAGTCCTAGCCAATAAAAAATTGATTGACTGTATCTACTGGGTATATGATTGGATTGGACAGTTTTTATTGGGAATTTAAAGAATGAAACCTCTTTTTTTCCACATAACAGTGAATTAGAGCAATGCAGCAAAATAAGCTGAGTTTCAATACAAAAATGGTTATATTGGTTAAAAATAACAATCTATTCATATAATCTATAGCCCCCTAGTGGATGGGTTAATTGGCTATTACCATATTGGGAAGTGGAGAAAATTGAAATAAAAAATATTAAAATAAATCAATAAAAATAACAATCTATTCCATTTCTCATGTTACAGTCTAGTATTGTGCTTCAGTGTAGTTCAGTGTAGTATTCTAATTGATTATTGCTTCATTTCATGATAGTGTAGTATCCTTGTTCCCTTAACCAGTCTGTTTACATTATGACTCTGACCACGCTTATGAAAAATTACTTTTTGCTATTTTGTCGTGGCCCAAATTCATCAGAACAGACCCAAATCATGACACTACCACCGCCATGTTTCACAGATGGGAATGGATTTTTTCCTCAATACGTAAATGACAGGATCTAACATTTTTGTCTCATTTTTTTTATTTTGTTTTCTTTATTTACTTTTAGGACTTGTGTTGATCATGTTTTGGTCAAATGTACTTTTCTGATCTTCACAATGAGTTTGCATTTTTGGAAGTGTCCCAATTAACCAACATTACACATATATACATTTACACTTTTAAGTCATCCTAAGAGAGTGTACATTGACCAAGACGGTGAAGGTCAAGAGTCTTTCATGAGCTGCTTGACTCCTCCTCCTTCTTTGCTTTGTCACTGAAGTGATGAGGTGACTTTAGAGGTTGGCGCTGTACCAGCCATTGGACTGAAAGTCTTCAGGGACCTTTGGGAGCACTGTAGTCTTTCATTCACACAAACACACACACAGAGATTTAATCTTCCCAAAGCTCTCTGTTGTTTATGGGACCCACGGGTGTAATTTTATGCCTGAATGAAGTGCTTACTAATAGCTGCTGCTCCACATTCAGTGTAGGGCAAAGAGAATGACAGTGAGTGAGAGGGAGAAGAGAAGGAGATGTGGAAAACATAAAGAGAATATTTAAGTAAATATGGCAAAAGGGGAAAGAAAAAAAGTGAAAAGCATCATAAATAAAAGCAATCAGTAAAGGTTAACGGAGTAGACCTTAAGCTAATGGATGTGTGCATGGAGTGTGTGTCTGTTTGTGTGTAAATGTGCACTGTGTTACTCTCACAAACGAGACTGCCTGTCATCACCCAGAAATCATATTTACATATCTTCCTGTTTACTCCAGATGTCTCCCAAGACAGGTTTGGAGTCCAAGTTTTATTTCTTTAGTTTAGACCTGGAGGCTAATGTTGCTAACAAACACTAGTCCATTTGTTTCCATCAAAATACATCACCTGCCTCCACATCTTAATTAAGGTATTTTAACAGAAATGACTCCGCTATTTAGGTGACAGTATTTTGAGTTGTAATGTTTGTTGTTTACCTGTAAAGAAGCAAACTGTTTTGGCTGATTGTCTACATCTAATTTCCAGTGGTGCTTGAAAGTTTTGACTTAAAAGAAGATAAATGAAGGGCTCCGAGTGGCTCAGCAGGCTAAGACGCTGACACTATGACCAGAGGATTGCAATCAACAGCCGGGGCACAAGAGAGCAAAAATTGGCAGGGCTCTCTCTGGGCGGGTAGATGGTGCTCTCACTCTCCATCACTCTCACATTGCAATGTCTACTGGCTCAGGCGTCTACTGATTGGTCCATTCGGAGCTGGGAATCTTGTGCTTTCCTCCGAGTGCGTTGGCTCCCCAGTGACGGTGTATCAGCGGTAGTTCGAAAAGAGGTGGTGACTGTATCACAGGCAGCAGAGAAGGCGTGTGCACGTCTTCACCTTCCTAGAGTCAGGGACAGTGCAAAGTGATGGGGAGAGCCCCCTAGTGATAGGATGGGTTAATTGGCTACTACTACTACATTGGAAATAGACCCAAGCCATGATACTACTACAGGTCGGATGAGGTTTTTATGCTGGAATGCAATATTTTGCCAATCAGACCTGTAATATTGGATTATTTTCCTCAAAAAATAAATGACCTAGGCTAATATTTTGGTCTTATTATTTATTTATGCTTCTCTTTATCTACATTTAGGACTTGTGTCCTAACAAGAATTGTATGACAATGTGATGAAGTTTTATGCAGAAATATTCTAACGACTTCACAAACTTTCAAGTACCACTGGAAGTTGTATGATTTTTGACTGATCAGTTCATTTAAAGTGTCCAAGTACAGTTTACTATGATATGAAATGGCCATTTGACTGACACTGATGTGGCCATAAATGGCTGTTTCTGAAAATGTAGGGCTAGCTCATTTCCAAAACTTCTACAATAGAAACAAAGTGGCATGTTTCACTAAAATGTTGGTTATAGACTATAAATGCTTATATCTTGCTCTGAAAGCAACAACCAATAAAATGTAGCTGACAAAATTCCAACAGTAGCCATCTTAGTGTGCAATACATTTGAAATGGTCTTCATATCTCTGTGGGCAGAACATCTAAGGCTTAGACTACTGCTTCTCTGATCTGAATGTCAGAGGTAGTGTTTGAGGCTAACAGCTTCCTGAGGGGATTCTACACCCAATGTCCCTTTTCCTATTAGTCTGAACTGCCCCAACACTAGCTCTCAACTCTACCAGTCAACCAGAACAATGCAGGAGACAGATATTTCCATCGAAATCAACTAGCTGTTGCTTCACAGTGATATTTCGAATCCCATGTTACAGCACATGTTTAACAGATGAAGTCCTTTTGCACAGTTCCAGCTCACAGAAGCTTCTGCAATTGCTTTATGCTTCCACAAAAAGCACATCCATATCCCTCTGAAACCTCTCGCCACTCTTCAATCAATGGCAGCTCTTGTCATGGTGCCTGCACTGCGGCCCATTACTTAAAACTGCTGCACTCTCGTCTCCTGAGGCCAGGGTGTGAAGCATCACTCTCGTTTGTTCATCCTTCTGTTTTTTCCTCTCCGTTTTCTCACCCCACACTAATGGTCCCATATGGGGCTGGGAATGTGGTAGAAAGCGCCATGTCCCAGGAGGGATGCAAGTTGAGGAAAAATCTAGAAATGGACTTACTGGGTGGTTGGAAGTTTAATAATGTGATAATTCTGGCAATCAAAGGGTGTTTGGCTGGCATCTATACGGTACATTACCCCTTGGAAGAGACTTATCAGTCTTCAGAGTTACCAGACTGTTAACCATCCCTTAACCAACCAACCAACCCAACTACATGTTCACCAGTTCATTATTGAGTTTCTACACTCTTGCTCCTGTTCTATATTGGTATTTGTCTCTAGTACCTTTACCCTTTGAGTACCCAACATCAGTGGCACACAATTAAGCAGTACACCATACAGTCTTCCCAATGCCTGTTTCTGTTCCTCTGCTATATGCTTATGAGTCCTACTTGGGTACTTTCACTACAAAATCTAACGGGCCTACCAAACTCCATCTGCCAAGACATTATCATTTCCAAAAAAGCATCACTTACTGCAGAACCCGCAATAATTCCAGTCCATTATGATGAGAAATACCCAGTACTTTGCATTGCAATGCATTTCTCTCTGAGCAACAATATAAATCAACATTTTCAGCATCTGAGATAGAGAGGTCGAAGAGGTAGGCAGAGACGAGAGAGGGTGTCTGAGTGGGAGGAACTGAGAGACAGAGAAGGAGAGGAAAAAATGAGAGGAAGCCTGTGCAAGCAGAACAAAGTCCTTTAATAAAGCAATACCGACAGAAGTCTGCAGCTTTGCCTAAACCTTCCCCTGAGCCACCCCACTTCATAATCAACAGCCCTCTTCCTCCCAGCTAAAGCAGGTGTGCTCCAAACCTAATATTGGGCTTCCCACTGAACAAATATTATGTAAACACGGTTGTTGAAAGGAAAGAAAGTAAATAAAAGGAAATCTGTTGCACAAATTCAAATTGGTGTGAGCTACTGTGAACTTTAGAGGCTCAGTATGAAACGTGTGGTGATAAGGCCGAGGCTTGTTTCTGCCAGTGGAACTGTGAGCTGATCTGAGGTTCTTTAATAAACAGTAAACACATGCTCTTAATCAGATCAGGCCAGGGCCTGTGTTTGCCTGCCCACACACTGCACTGTGACACTGTGTGGAAAAGGCACCATAACTGCATTCATTAATGGCCTGGGCTCCTTAACGAGAGTTTGTGCGGCATGATTATTAGGCTGCTTATGTTTGTAGAGGGGTCATAGCTGATGTTGAAGGTGATGATGCTCAATAGCACTTTTGCAGCTTGTAGCATAATATGTGCCACGCCAACACCTTTCCTATTCTGGCATTACTAGCTCAATCCTGTCAACATGGAGAGACAAATCATTTGAAAGTACATTCATTAGGTATTTCAATTGTTACTGTGTTCATTAAAGAGGTTAATTGGTCCACTGTTGAGTGTCGATTGCTCTGCTGGAGTCATCACTCCCCTCTGGCATCAATGGCCTGTGGGGCACCACTGTTATGACATTGGAAGGCACTCAATGTACGAGTAGTCCATTCTCTTCACTACAGCAGCTCTAGAACATCCCACAAAGTTAGAAATTTCCAACATGATGCAACCCTTCAGCCGTTACATTATCATGCCCTTCTGGACATCAGTCATGTCCATGATGATCATTTTACACTCTGCTACAACTGACTGGTGTGCTCACTTATTTATACATGCTGTCACATGGCATCTGTGACGTTCCAGGCCAAGTTCATGCCAAAACATGAAACTCAGAGAACCCATTGTTGCATCTATGTGCCTACCCTTGTGTTACTTCACTGTCAATGTTTTGTTGCATATCATATAGCCACCAACTATTTTGTGCAAATACGTGATAATAATGCAACCTTGTGTAGATACAATTAATAAATCTATTTAAAAGACTCGCAGCTATCTTTGGCAGAGCTTATTAACTAGTGACTGAAATCAGCACATTTCACAGATCTGCCCTGACAGAAACAATATTAATTTGATTGCATCATTTAATGCCTTTTTTTTTGGCTGGAGCACAAACACAATCACGTTTGCTGAAGGCAGGCAGATCAGGGCTGATCTGGTGTGTGCTGCCTTTTGTAACAGTAATAGGCAGCTGAATGGTGAGAGGGGTAAATAGTAGAAGACCAGGCTCAAATGAGCACATCAGTTTGCATCTCATCAGGCCACTGAGAGCAGACATCAAAGAGAGATGAGGAGACGAGGGGCGGAAACCCCTGCGGCTCGGAGGGGATGGAGAAGTGCAGTGGAAGTATAAGGGAAGTGTACATCTAAAAATGCCTCTGTATATAGCCTGTTTATTTTTTTCCTTCGTGAATGGCAGATGTGAAAAAATGGAGTTGGCTTAGTACACAGCGGGTGGGCAAAGAATACTTATGTGTATATTTAGTTCTGTATGGTAAGGCCCCCCAATGCATTGTTTGGAAAACAATATTGGCCACAGACTTGTTGATAATGTTGAGAAAGCACCTTTTTTATCTTACCATATACTGTAACAGACCTGTCTATTACAATTTTTATTGCTTTTCCCAAACAGGCGTGGGACTGAAAGGTCACTGTTTCAACCCTCTAAACCAGCAAGTATTCACATTTGAGTTAGGCTCCTAACCATGGGCAGCCATGACCTAGTGGTAAGGATCTGGCCATGTGACCAGAAGGTCGCTGGTTCGATCCCCAGACAGGACATGACTGAAGTGCCCTTGAGTAAGGCACCTAACCCCCTAACTGCTCCCCGGGCGCTGGTGGATAAGGGCTGCCCACTGCTTCGGGCACACATTCTCACAGCCTAGTGTGTTCACTAGTGTGTGTGTGTGTGTGTGTGTGTGTGTGTGTGTGTGTGTGTGTGTGTTTCACGATGGTAAAATTCCGTTGTGGGAAAAATCACATCTTAATCTTAACCCCAACTGCTGCCTGGGTGCTGCAGCAGGTGGCTGCCCACTGTTCTCTAGTGTGCATGTACATTCTGCATCTGCTTCTTCTTCTTCTGCATCTGCTTCTGTTTCTTTTTTTGCTTCAGTGTCTTCTTCTTCAGCTTCTTCTTGTTCTTTTTCTTCTTCTACCTCTGTTAATATTTCTACTTATCCTCCATCTGCCTCTTCATCTTCTTCTTCTTCTTTTCTGCTGCTGCTGCTTTTGATTAAAATGACAAAACATATAAAAGCATCCAGCTTTAACTTTTAGTATGAGCATGATGTAATTACTCATAATGAACACATATTTGTTGGTACAGTACAACACGCACTGCTGTTTGGTGGTCCCGTGGGGCTCCTGATCACTGAAGAACAGGTGAAGGTTAACAAAGCACAGAGCAAAACAGATGGACTACAGTATGTAATTGTAGAACTACAAAGTGCACCTGTATGGCCAGTAGAGCTGATAAAAGAGACAATGACTGTAAACACAAGGAGGTGGTTCTGATGTTATGGTGGTTGATTGTGATAGCTCATGTGTGTATGAGTGTGAACATGCTCTTAGCATGGACCTGTTGGACTGTAGAGGGCCTGGACATGGATGTCAGCTATGTAATCCAATCAACTACTGGAGGCAAATCAAATTACCCTGACCAGCTAGATGCATCTCTATATGGAGAGAGAGAGAGAGAGAGAGAGAGAGAGAGAGAGAGAGAGAGAGAGAGAGAGAGAGAGAGAGAGGAATAATCATCACTGCAAGAGAAGGCAAAAGAGAAAGGAGAAAAAAATCAATCCTCATACAAGGACATTGAAAGAATAAAGTAGTAAAAAGGTCTTGGGGCCAACAGCCAGAGAGAGAAAGCATTCCAGAAAGAAGGAAATGAAAAAAGAAGACAAATTTAAACCTGGACCTCTTCCATACTGAGAAGTGGGTGGAGGGATTGCAGAAATGATGTGGTGGGAAGGGGTCTTATTTCCTGTTCCTCTCCTCCACATCCCTCCTGCACAAACAAAAGCATTAAATTGGCTGCTAAAGAGAGGCAAATTAATTTCCAGTTTGTTTTAATAAGCCCCTACAAGGCTTCTGTCCCTGCCCCCCCACCGACGGCCTTAACTGCCTCTGAAACAGCAATCAGCCGCTCTGCCACTGAAACATTTAGGATAAGATGGTGAAACTAATTTCTTGCACGAGCTCAGGGAGAGTGTGTGTGTGTGTGTGTATGCGATGTTGAAGAATGTCTGCAGGTGTGCAGGATGAGGATTGCGAGGGTTCCATTGACAGGGTTGGCTTTTAAAAGAGCATGAATGTCAAGCATGATTTTAAACGCGAGATCTTTTTTGTAAATGAACTCATCGAAGCGAGAGTGCAGACGGGTTGATCTTTACTCAACCCAAGCCAGTTATTTTTGACTTTATGAAGTTTTGCGGTGAATGGATTCTTTTCAACGATTTTGTTCAGTAATCAGCAGGCTTGTTCTTGTCTGAATGTGCCAGTGAAGCGCAGATTGAGAAATCTGTGTTCTAGATCAAATTCATTTGCAAAAAGTTGAGGTTCAGTGCAAAGTCAAAGACATTGAATATCTTTGTCTTTTTACGTGCACAAGTCTTTTAAAATTCACTTTTGAGGAAATCAAGTGACATTTGTTTCCAGCCCAGGCTTTTATTTTCTATTTTTTACACCAAACAGCCAAAAGATTAAAACCATCTGACCAATTCTCATACTCTACACAGCATGTTCTTGCAGACCTGGATCAGCTGTGGGCTTTTAGTTAAGTAACCAAAGCCTTGTTTGATCCCCTGAACCAACAGGACACAAGATACTTAATCCCCAACTGCTTCCCAGGTGGCATGGAAAGGGCTACCCACCACTACAAGCAGTTGTTCTCCCTAAATCACATAGTGTGTTCATGACTGTGCAAGCACAGGGGTCAATTTGTCACTTTCACTTTTTCACATTCCTCAGCAACCAGTATTATACATTATGGTGACTACACAGTAAATCTGCCAGTGTTAAATTAACACTATTAGAGTTAAATTAACACTGGGAGTGTTACATTTTGACACCCTCAGTGTTAATTTAACACTAATAGTGTTGATTTAACACGGGCAGATTTACTGTGTACCAGCAGTAGTCTTCTGTTGGTTCAGAACAGATGTGATAGCCATTGTTACCTTCATGCATTGATTGATGGCCGCCAAGGACCTCATGATCCATTGGTGGTATGTTCCTCTTCAGACCACTGTCAGATCTCACCACAGCTGACCAGGAGCACCCAGAGATACTCTGACTCAGTCATCTATCCATCACAATCTTGTCACTCAAATTCTTTCATTGCCCATTGCCAAATATTTAATGCTGGGTCAGGAAGAATGTCTAAGAACATGTAATGCTTGAGACTCTCAGAATATGGGGTTGCATAACCATACAAGAGTCACATGGTTTAAATGTTTTATAGTATTCATGTTGTGGGTCTTCAGTGTTTGTTCTGTGCATGGTGGGAACTAGCCATGGTGCTGAAATGCTTACTGAAAACATGCTTGAAATGGGTCACATTTACCAAGCGTCTAAAATTAAGAACACTGATTTAAGATCAGGTCTCTGTCAGTTCATATTATTCTGTTAAGAATTGGATGAAAAGTATAAGCTGACACAAGTTCAGCATCCAAGTATGGACAAGTGTTTCTTATTATGTTAAAGGTGGTATTTTATTAAAGGTGCACAGTACATAGGCCAGTGAATGCAGGCTAGCCATTTGCCATATTCAGTAGTTTCTCTGCACAGACTTTAAGAAGGTGTAGCGAAGATGCAACCTCTAAACACAAACCAGCTGGGATTCAAACTGATCAAAGTAGACCATACAAATGGCACCTATGGACAGATGATCAATATAACACTCCATCACACATCTACTGTTCCAGGCTGTTCATAAAGGTTCTTTGCCCTCTTTCTTGGTCAAACAGAGCCAGCAAATAATCAAGTTCACAGCCATGTTACGTAGCTTTAATTGTAAAGACAGCCTTGGCCGGTGGTTAGGGATCTGGTGTAGTGACCAGAAGGTTTCCGATTTGATCCCTGTGCAGGTAATGACTGTAGTGCCCTTGAGCCTCCAAATGTAACCCCCAACTGTAAGTCGCTCTGGATAAGAGCGTGTGATAAATGCCTCAATTGTAAATGTAAAGACATAAATGAGTAGCTCAAAGCTAACTGGTTCATAAGATGCTACTTTGTAGATGCTTGGTATGACTGATTATCATTAAAGGATGTATTTTATTTGGTTTCCTTTGTGTCCATTGGTCTTTAGATTGATTCTGATTGTTCAGTCTACCTATTACAGGAAAATGTAGATTGACTCTGACTGATTAGTCTCTGCATTTGAGCAAGCTGTAGGTTGATTCTGATTGGTCAGTCTACCTTTAAGAGTAAACTATATGCTGTTTGTGATTGGTCAGTCCAGTGGCAGTTTCTGATATGGGCGATATGGGCAGTTGCCCAGGGCGCCTCGACATAAGGGGCGGCACGAGGACGGCATGCCCTGCCCTCCAAGGGGGTCTGTGAGGGGACCAATGCATTGCTTAGAGCTGGCCAATGTTTGTCCCAAGGGCGTGGGTGGGGTGTGTGTGCTGGATGTTTGAGTTGGTGGGTTTACTCTCAAACTGTTGTTCAATCAACGGCAGGGGTTGCACTGTGATTACGCCGGGGGTTGTTTGCCGTAGGATGAGTGATGGGTGGGGCAGTGCTGCAGGGGTTGTTCACCCATGGTGCCAAACTAGCTAGGACCACCACTGGGTCAGTCTATCTACTAGAGGAAGATTTATGTTGTTTCTGATTGGCCAGTTTATCTTCTAGAACAGGTTGTAGTGTTTTGTTCTCTTCTGCCATTCAGTTTTAGAAGCTATTTGTTATCGTTGTTTACCATTCATGTATTTCTGTGTATGACATTTTCAAAACCTAGACATATGTGTTACACGAAATAACACTTGTTTTGACTTTATTTGTACTTCTTTGCTTCTTCTGATGGACCACCACTGCTTTTCAAAATGAGCATTTTTATTGAAGTAATGACTGTATCTAGGTTTGTTGCTGCATGGATTCATTGAGGTTCACAGGATCTTTGAGACAGTTGTTTATGAGGCGTTGTAAACATTTCATCCTCAGCATGCTTGCATAAATATAAAAACATGAGGTACATGAGCAACAAAACAAAATGAAAAAGGAACATATGGTTGCAACCTAGCTGATATAAAAGCCAGACTGTGTAGAGTTTAACACAAAGGGCATTGTGGGAAATGGCTGAGTATTGCATCTGAAATTCAGGTGATGAATATTCAGCAGACTTGGCTTTGATATTCTCTTTAACACAGGGTCTGTGTGCTTTAATTAGGAGAGTGTGAGATTGTATATGGAGTGGTGGTCTCTTGCTGAAATACTGCAGTGGTAATAATGCATACTGCAAAACACACACACACACACACAAGCACACAATCTCTTTCCTGCTGTCACAGCTCATTATTGACCGATCCAAATGTATATGCAGTGGTAAAAGTGCATCTCTCTGTGGTACCTGCTGCAGTAGATAAGTGGTGCATGCTGAGAATTCACAGCAGGAGCAGGGTGGGTTGGTTCTGGCTAAAGCAGAGGAGATGCCCCTGTCTGGAGAGCCATAAGCCATTAGCCTTCCAACAGTGCTAGCACACTTATATGTATATATGGACAGTGATGGTTGTTACTGAAAAACATCCATTACAAATGACTAATTACTTCTGTAAAATTCTATAAAAATGAGATTACTTTAATGATTAATTCCTGCATCTTCAAAACATTTGCATGATTACAGTAAATGGATGATGTTGTATGAACACCCAGAAACTAGCCTTTCCAGTTTCAGTTTATTCAGCTTTTCTTTTTACTCACATCCACTGTTTTGGTCAGTGCATCAAAGAATAAATAAGTAAAAAGATGTGCGGTGCGTTTCCCAAAACGTTCTTAACGCTAAGTACTTTGTAACCTCGTACTTACGAACATTCTTAAATTCAAATGCTGTTCTGTCTGAAAAACGTGCAACACCCAGCACACACATGCTTAATAATTTCCCGCAAGGGATTAATAAAGTATCTATCTATCTATCTATCTATCTATCTATCTATCTATCTATCTATCTATCTATCTATCTATCTATCTATCTATCTATCTGTCTATCTAAATAAGAATTCATGAACATTTAAATTTTCTTTTTGAAAGCATAATTGCATCACATAAATTAGAGCCAGCGTCCTTAGTTCAATACTGCACATACATGTACTCATTAAGTTGAAATTATTGTTTTCACGAAATAAAAAAAACTAAGATTCCTTAAAGTACAATACATTATTTATTGATATAAATGACATAAATGCAGTGGGTTTGTTTTCCAGTGTAACAGTCGTAGTAGTAAATTAATATATTGTGTCCCAAGCAATGGTTACTCATTGGCCTACTAAGCTTGTCAACTTTTAACCAATCAAATTCACTAATTAATCACGGACACGTAACCAAGAGGATTTGCCTATTTATAGGATTGGCATGCAATGGACAGCAACTGCAAGAGAAATGTTATTTTTTCTGCATGTATGTAGTGTAAATACTTTTTTGATGTTTGGTTTTATAATTATTGTTTACATAACGATACTTTTGTGGCTTAATAATGAAGAAATGTATGTAAATCGGTGGTTCAGTTTTCGACTGGCCGAGCCTATTTGATGCAGACACGAGGGCGGAGTCAACTAAGTGCTACTTAGGGAGTCGTTCATAAGTTTGGAAGATAAGAAAGCTTTTGGGAAACAGTTGGAGAAATCGCGTTCTTAAAGTTATGTCGTTCTTAAAGTTGTTTGTAAATCGTTAAGTTCATTCGCTTTCGGGAAACGCACCCATGTGCTGTAAACCAGCCAATCAGAGACGACCCACTGCCATTACAGGCATTTCCAATGTGAAGTTGGGCTAATAGTATCTTTTTAATTTCACTAACCTTCCCTCTAACACAGATTGGCACAGATTGGCACTCAGCAGAACAAGCATGAAGGAACTTTAGAGACACTACAATTTGTCTTTACAAAAATCTGAATTGTCTTTGTGGACAATTTAAAAGCAGGACAGAACATATATTGATGCCTTTCAACAAGTTTTGAGGACTTTCCTGAGTACTTTGCACAGCAACGAAAACAAACAGATGGATCCTTGTCCAAATCAATCCTCACCTCTCTCACTCAAAGCCCAGATAACCAGACTGAAGTTCTCTTATTTTGGACACATTGTGAGAAGAACTGATTGATTGGAAAAGAGTTCTGCTTGGAAAAGTTCAAGGTAAAAGAGGAAGCTACAAAAAAGACCCAAACTTCAGCAAGGCCATTCTGGAGAAACTCTATGGATATGGACACCAGGACTTTTATTGCAATATATTGAAAAAACACAGGTGAATCAGTGTTGTAACAAAATAACTGCCTTTGTTGGATTGTATGGATGCCTTGAATCTGATTGCACCACAGTTAGTTCTGAT
>BRDA01016001.1:3671-21841 GCA_036984385.1 Crenuchus spilurus | reverse complement strand
TGAAACCAACCTGTCCAGTTAGGAAGCAACACTGATTGTGAATCAATTTTACCTGCTGTTGTGCAAATGGAACAGACAACAGGTAGAAAGGAGAGGCAATTAGCAAGACAACCAATACAGGAGTGGTTCTGCAGGTGGTGACCATAGACCTTTTCTCTGTTCTCATCTTTTCTGGCTGATGTTTTGGTCACTTTTGCATTTTGTCAGTTCTCTCACCATAGAGGTAGCATGAGGCGGTGTCTACAACCCACAGACGTGGCTCAGGTAGTGCAGCTCATCCAGGATGGCACATCAATGCGAGCTGTGGCAAGAAGGTTTGCTGTGTCTTTCAGCACAGTGTCCAGAGCATGGAGCATATACCAGGAGACAGGGCAGTACACCAGGAGCCATGGAGGGGGCCATAGGAGGGCAACAACCCAGCAGCAGGACCGCTACTTCCTCCTTTGTGCAAGGAGGAACAGGAGGTGCAGAGCCAGAGCCCTGCAAAACGACCTCCTGCAGGCCACTGATATACATGTTTCTGCTCAAACTGTCAGAAACAGACTCCATGAAAGTGGTATGAGATTTTGAGTATGATTCCAAATCCAGACCTCCAAGGGAAAATACTTTTGATTTACATTGATCATTTTATGTTATTTTGTTCTCAAAGCATTCCACTATGCAATAAAGATTTTCAACTGGAATATTTTATTAATTAAGATCTAGGATGTGTTACTTTAATGTTCCCTTTATTTTTTTGAGCAGTGTATATATAGGGTACAGCAAAAGCCTACAGTATACGTTTATGGGAATACTTTCCAGTAGATACTGGAACGCTGGGGTGAGGATTTAATTGTATTGGAACTGATGTTGGTACTGATGTTGGATCTCCAACTCATTCCAAAGGTATTAGGTGGAGTACCATTACAACATTACTCCACAACACAGTGCGGGGAGGCCCTATACCCCTCCAGCTGATGTATGGCACTGGGTATGGTCACTTTAGGCATATGTCTATGGCCATAGACCATGTGTTTACAAATTGGTGCGTCTTAAAAAAGATTAATTTAAATGAATATAGTGCACATTTTAACCAACTTCACCATGGGGAAAGCTGACAGTAACAATATCATTTCTATTACTTTGGCTGAAATATTCCCTTGCTGCCAGTGAAGTGTCTGTGCGCTGTCCTACAGTGAGTTAGTGCTGAGTTATTGCTCCATTTTCCATGAGACTGATTCACTCCACGCTTGATTGACGGCTCCTGTAGTGATCCATTTGTCTTAATGGGATTTCAGATGTGAAGCCTCCTTGAGACAAAACTGCATACTGAGACACATACACGGACAATTTGATGCACACAGACAGGCACATATACGTACCAACACACAAAAGCACAGCAGAGAAGCTTTAAAGCATTTATAGCCTTTCCATATGCTACATGTATTCTCAATAAAAATGTCCCTCATTGATTCAACACCAAACAGTAGAAGTCATCAGTGAGAAGAGCAGGACCATCTGTGCTGGACTGCAACAACAGTCTTCAGGCCTGGTAAGCTTTAAATGCAATAACTTTTAAAGGAAGGGTTTAGGTCTTAAGTTTGAGGCTCAATCTGGGTGGAGTTTCCATTTTCTTCCTGTGTCTCTGCCCACAGTAAAAACATGGCGCTTAAGTGAATTGGGTACTTTAATTTGTCCTGGTGTGAGTGTGTGTACCCAGCAATAGATTGGTACCCTGTCCTGGGTTTAGCTAAGATAACGAAATACCCTGCCAGGTGAAGGGGTAGGGGACTTACCAGGATTAAGCAGATAAGATGATGGATGGTTTGGCAAAGACTGTAATTTACAACATTTATTTTCACTTTTCAATTAAGATGTACTACTGCATCTAAAAAAAAAAAGAAAAAAGTAGATGTTGGTTCACAACTGTTGTATTTCATATTCATTGCATGTACAGTGACAAGACTTTTTTTCTTTTTTTAATGTTGATCAGTATGACTTATAGCTCATGAAAATCAGAAATTCTGAATCTCAGATTATTAGAATATTTCATTTGAAGAAAATTACTATTTAAACAGAATGAACCTTAAAACAAAAAAGGCCTGAAATATGTCACGTGTCCTGTTATTAATATAAAACATGCCAGTTTACCTTTTTAAAATGAAATTATAAACACTGCCACTTCTTCTAAACAACCACAATGAAATAATTTTTGTCTCCAAAACAGTCACTTGTTCCAGTGGTTAAATGAGGTGATGCAGGGTGCAGCAGTTGCCTGGTGGTTAAGGATCTGGTCTTGTGACCAGGAGGTTGTTGGTTCAATCCCTGGGCAGGTTATGACTGAAGCGCCCTTGAGCAAGGCACCTATCCCCAAACTATAAGTTAATCTGGATAGGTACATCCAGGGGCGTTATTAGACTTAAGACTGTACTGGGGCACAGATAATGTATGCGAAAAAAGATTTCTGCACTTATTTATATTTAAGAAAGAATAAATAGTGCTTTAAACTAAACAATCAGATCAGATTATGTTCTTGACTGGATCTTTGATTAATCACCAGAATGAACTGATGCATTTGGCCTACTTGTGAACTTTACTCAAGATTTGTAAACCACTACTGGTACAAGCAAAAATATATTTTTAGTCATTTTTCTGGAGACAAGAGTATTTTAGCCAGTTATAAAGGCAAAACGACTGACAAGAGAGTCCATAATACTGTGCATTTTTTCTGTGAAATAAATTTGAATGGTTTAAAAATTGGGGTCACGACTAGATGATTAAGGCAAAATGTACCCACATTTACAAACATGAAGATGCACCATTTGAGTTTGAACCACTGCAGTATCTCTGGACTAACTAGTAAACACAAGCTCTCTCATATTCATCATTGACGCAGAAGTCCCAACCAGCACGATACCACCATTAACGCCAACTCACTGGATATTCCCGTCACCACTTTGGGTTTCCCATCCTTATTACTTTAGCCATTTCTAACTAAAGTCACTGTCTGTACTGCTAATGTTAATTCGGCTGTTTTGCTACAAGGAGTAACGTTAGCTAACGTAGTGTTAACGTCATAGACAGGTTGAGGTAGCCTAGCCAGGAGCTCACCTCTCTCATTTCTCCTTGCTGCTTTATCCCTGCTGACCAAAACACTTTCTGATATCCATCTACAGGAGAAATAATGTTTGACTCAATCAAGATAAAAATAATGATATTATATAAGTATTCAGCAAGTTGTTATGGGCTAACGTTTCGTTACCTTTAGTCACGTAGCTCTCTCTCACCCGCTCTCTCTACACGTGAATAAATAAATTTATAAATTTGTAAATTACTATATTAAGTAGCTATGTGCACATTTTGTGGTGTAATCTATATAGACTTAAAACTCTGAAGTGATTTTTTTACTGGTGAAATTTATACTGGGGCACTGCAGACCAATACTGGGGCATGTGCCCCAGTAAAATATGTCTGGCGACGCCCCTGGGTACATCTGTTAAATGCCTCAATTGTAAGTGTGATTTTTATTAGATGGAAAAGCAGTAGTCAGGAGTCCAATGTTCTGGACCAGCAGTCCTGTCCCTGCTGTCCTTCAGGCTCTAAGTAATAAACATCACTTCTTTTTAACTACTGGAAGACATGACTTCTTAATGACCAAACTAAAATAAAAGACAACACAAATGAACTGTTTTTGTGATATTGTCATTTCTGAGATGCACTAGTCAGTCAAGACATTTTAAAGTCCAAATATAAAACTGCAGCTTTGAGGCTAGTGTTGCCTAACATTGGTATCTCAGTTGTCACCCAAAAGCCCAATTATTTCCATTCGCAATGTAGTTGAAAGCTGCTGCAGCAATAACAAGACTGATATCTGCAAAGCAGTTCTGATCTCACATCTGATTCCTCCAGATTCATGATAATCATGGTCAAAAAGCTGATTCCAGATCAGCACCTCTATACACTGTGAATTTGAGGAATGTTTGGTGATGATGTATGTTAATTGAAATGATTGTGCCAGTAAATTAACTCCAGTTCTAAACTAAAGAAGCAAAACGTGTCTTGGCTGATGAACCACATCTGGGACAACTTGAGAAATGCACCTTCTTTGTTTCTTAGAGCCTGGCTCTGAGCCTGGATCTCCACCTTTAGGGATACTAATGATCAGGGGGGGGGGGGGAAAGGTTCATCTTTTCAATGGCTCCTTTGTGCAGTGTCCTAGCTCCAGTCCATTACATAGCAGGGAGCCATATGTTAAAGTGAAACTGAACAATTACTGACCAACGTGTACACACAGAGGAATCTGACATTCACAATGTAACACATCCATGCAGTGACATACACATAGAAACACTAGTGAACATGTTAGTGAGCACACATGTCCAAAGTGGTGGGCAGGCCTATCCACAGCACCTGGGGAGCAGTTGGGAGATAGGTACCTTGCTCAGTGCACTTCAGTCATGGCAGGGGATTGAACAGGTGACCCTAGAGGATCCCTAACCACCAGGTCACAACTGACCCCAACTTCATAACTCAATCATAACTAGTCATTTTAGATAATGATCTTCAAATCACTGGTGCAACAGCTAGTTTGGTCGTCTATGAACAAATATACCACTAAGAAAAACAGCCAAGACAACATTCTGGTAGTAAAGAAAATGTAAACAAACTGGAAAAAATTATATCAAATGCAAATTCAAGAGTCATCCAGCTCTGCGTAGAGTTAAGGGCGTTGAAAAACATTATAGATGGTGTTGACCTTTCTCTATATCTGCCAGAAAGGTCATATTTTGCATAGAATATCTAAACCAAACAAGTGCAACACCTAAGCTAGTATAGTATTCAAGTGTTCTAGCTCAGGAAATGTGTTTACTTACTTTTTATCATTATTAATTTGGCAAATTTGTATATTACTTGTGTATTATTAAATAATTGTACTTCTACAAGATTTTCATAAAGACTAGTACAAAGTATAACTTATAGTGTGTTTTTCTCTCTTCCCAATTAGTAAAGCTGATAAATTGATCCACATTTACTTCTTTTATTAAACATCCCAAATTTTTTTATTAATATCAGTGTGTGACCCTGCCGCGTTCCTGACCACAAACCCTGTCTCATCTATGTCTGAGCATACAGCCCTCTCCTATCTCACGTCTTGATTAAGTATACTGTCCCAGTGTTTCAGTCCGCGTCCGTCATTGTATATGTCAACTGTGTTTTGTCATCCTACTATGTATTGCCTCCATGCCACTTGTAGTGTCACCATGTCATGTTAGTTTTAGTGTTGCTACAACCACAGTCTAATTTGTTCAGTGTTTATTGCAATAAACGTCACATTTCTGGATCCCTGCTGCAATCTGAGTATAAATTGTAATTGGCCACAAATACAGTAATGAATATGTGTGGTACTACTGTATTTATTTTGTTAAAGGTATTTTTTCTAGTGCATCTGCAAAAATCTGAATAATGTGAAAACGTTAATGTGTGCATAAATTAATTTTAAAAAGGTGATATACAGTTTATATTTCTAAAATGTAAAATGAGATTTCAAGCCGTTTTTGTTTATTTTTTGTTCATTACTGTTTATTAGATTGTTCCGTTTGGAGTAAATTGCTATTCAAACATTATCAACATTATAACCAAAATACTTGAAATATGTCATTTACATGAAATATCACTTTACAGCAGTACATTTTATTTTATCTGCTTAATACTGAAACTAGCATTTTGATGATGTTATATGAACACCATGTAGTAGAGCATCTAAAAAATGAATTTCATGAAAAGATGAATTTGTGTTTAGAATTTAACTCAACAAAGTTATCTGTCATATATTCATTATATGTACATTGATAGTTGAAGCATTTTTTTTGTTTTGTTTTACTGTTCCTCAGTGTGTCTTATAAGCTCATGAAAGTGAAAATCCATAATCTATTATAATCTATGAGAAATGTTTCATTCAGAGTTTGAGCAAATTGCTCTCAATAGTAACAAAAAACTTGAATTTTGTCAGTTTAATGAATTACAAATTCATTACTTTTTCAATTATGTTTATAATATACTTTTTGTTATAACATTTTTTTACAATATTCAAATATATGAAGAATTACTAGTATACTCTAGAGTATGTTTAAATATGATCTAGTTTCTATTTGGGTTCATTCTTCCATTTTCTATTTTGGTACAAAACCCACACTTTCACTTCAGTAGTTTCTCTGTATCTATATCTGTATCCAGGTGAGATTTTGGACAGTGTACTGAAGGTAGGGCTTTTATTTGTTTGTGTGCTGAGTTAGCTGTGCCAAAACTGATGGCTTCTCCTTGAAGTGTTTCTCATTCAAAACTTAGTAGGACTAATTTAGCCTGCAAGGTTTTGAAAAAGGATTCAGTGTGTATCATGCAATCTGATGAGGCTATATACTTTATTGTTCCAATTCAATACAACAGATGTCCTGTCTCTTCTCACTGATGGCTCATACTGTTTGATGGTGAATCAGCGAGGGACATTTTTTATGCCTGCATCCAGCATATGGAGCTACTCTAAATGCTGTTCTGTCAACCAAGACATCACGATAAGAAATTCTCCATAATTTAAACTAAATTACATGTAATAAAATGAGATTAACATGTATATTTTAAGTTGAGCTGTCTAGGTTACATAGCACAGTCAGTGCTTGTGCAAATCTTTCCAAAATGTTACATAAGACATGAAGGAATTTAATAAAACAAAATAAAATAATTAGCTGCTATGCCAGCAGCAATAACACCAACACAACATACTGTGCAAAGCCCCGTAAGCTAAACAGATCTGGGTCTGGTTAGTACATGGATGGAAAACCCTGTGTGGTTCTAGTATAAGTGGTGTTTTTGGGAACAACAGGAGACACTCACTGCTCCTGTGTTGTGTGTGGATCCCAATGTCCCAGGGACAATGTTATGTATAAATGGTACCATTTTTCATATTCTCTCTAGAGGTCAGAAACATAATCCTGGGCTCTAAAAGAGGTCCCAAATATCAAAGTGCTTGAGTGTTTAGAAATGTAAGGAAGTAACATTTGGTGAATCTGTCTCTAATGCCCAGGAAAGGCTATCGGAGCATTTGGGAGAAGTGACAAGAGCATTAATGAGATCAGGATGTTGGATGATCACCACCCCCAACTCTCCAATTCATCTCAAAGGTATTGGATGGAGAAGAAAACACAGCTCCACTGGTCCACAGCTCAATGTTGGGGGGCTTTATACTGCACTAGTCCACACCTGGACATGGTGCCAAAAGGTTGATGCCACAGAGAATCTTATTCTATTGGCAGTACTTCTTTACAGGGACTAGACAAACAGTGTGTGTGTGTATTTGTACATCAGTGTCAGCAATGAGTGCAACTAATGAAATAAATTAATGAATTTATTAGAAGGGCTGTCCACAAACATTTGGACTTGTAGTGTAGTTGTATGCAAACATTTGGAAACACACACACACACACACCTGTATATATCTATAATGTTTGCATAGACCTATTCTATACTATATGTCCAAATGTTTGTGGACACCCATTCTAATGAATTTTAAGTTGCACCTATTGCTGGCTCAGACATCCAAGTGCACACACAGCTACAGAGAAGTACCTCCAGTAGCATATGATTCTCTAGAGAGTGTATATATGCACACATTAAAAGTGCTACATTGGTGTGAAAGTCTTTCTTGGTGTGACATGCTGCATGTATGTTTCATTTTTTAGTACACTTTAATCATTAGAATACTAGAGGGGCTTGATATCCATTTTTGTAAGCAAGATCCTTCAATCCCCTCTTTTGACCCTTTTCACTAAAGTGTCTTATTTATACTGAGCAACAAACATATCAAACACAAGACTTACCTCTGGAACACTGGCACTGCATATATGTACAGGTTACTTTGTGGTATAGCCGATGTAGTAACTCCATTACATTGCATAATAACACATCCTAGTAAGCACCAATAAGTGAAGTAATGTAAATGAAGTGATCTTAGGAAAGCTGTACTGCTGCCTATCAGTGTGGGCTGTGTGTGTACGAATGTGTGGGCTGTTTGGAGTACTATGAGGGCAGAAGGATAAGAAAACATACACAGCAGTATGTGTTGTGATGTAGTAGCTCCAGCTGTATCAGTGTTCTGATAGATGGAGTTCACTGGAGCTTCATTAGGTTGTCTAATGGTGGCCCTCAGGGCAAGTCCTATAAAAGAGGTCCAGGACAGCATAGAGGACGGACGCTTTTCATAACTACTGTGTATGTGTGTGTGTTGTCCCTCCATGTCAAAACCTGATGAGAGGAATTAAGCTCTACATTGCCATAAAGAAAAGTACAGCACAGGGACTTTTCTCCAGTAAGGTACCAACAATGTACATGCACTTTATAGCACAACCTGGTATTTTAGGTCCAATTGTCTACCTTAACTTCTTGGAGTCTGAGGGTATTTCAAACACTCTGATGTTGTCTGACATGCCTTGACTTTTTTTTTTTTTTTACAAATTACACCTATCTAAAATTAGTGTTACACAGGCTTTTGTTCTGCACAAACTCAGCAACAACAGTGTCAAACTGAATTTTTATGAGATTTATCAAAGTTCTTTGTTGAATCCACATTCCACTGATTCCAGGCCACTGGAATCCACCAATGGAATGTTTGGAATTACCATGTCATTATCGTATGAATGACAGATTGTGGCTTTTAGCGGGAAAATATGCACATCTGACTGACTCACTCTCACAGACATGTCTCTGCTTATTTAAGCTCTTCTCACAAGAATCTAAAAATATATTTAAATTCAAGCTATATATATTTGAGCCAACTCCAGATGGTTAAAGATTCACTACATTCACTTTCAAGAAGAAAGGAGCAGATCTTTTCATCACCGGATAACATAACAAATAAATGTATTATAACAGAATTTGCTACAATTATGTTCCCTAAACTAAAAGCACTGAAGACATACTGTTCAAGGTTCCACCTCACTCACAAAGAGATGCTGCCTCAGTGATGGTCCTGTATCTTTTTCTGAAGGTCTAAGTTTTATTACCCACCTGAAAGACAAAAAACTGGTTGAATTACTCTACAGTTGATGCTACACGCAGTGGAGCTCCACCTTAATCCTAACGGTGATGTGAACAATACAGGTGAGCACCAGTGACGTGCGGTGCGGTTCATGGTTGGTGAGGCACTGACTCCTTTAGAGTCGGATTTACAAATATATAAACCCAAAAGGGGAGCTTATTCAACCGGCTACTGGTTATTTCGTATCTCATCAGCGTTCTTCACACACACGCACACACACACACACACATTCTCTCTCACACACACGTAAGGTACGTATTAAAGGTACGTAAAAAAGATAAGAAAAAACGTTACAATTACAGCAGCGAGAGAAAGCGGCATTTGCTCTGCACCCTCCGTGCACTTGATTCTCACTCGCCTCTGCGTAAAAGGACAGCAGCAACAAGCACCCGTTGGCACACGTACGCCCCCCTTCAGTGCGGCGGAGTACTGCCCTGCCTCACCCTGTGCCTTTTCACTGCAGTTTTATGTCCCATCAGCAAAACTAAATATGCCACTAACAGTCATTACATTAAACGTAAATAGTTAAAGACATTAGCCAGACTGTGGTAAATCAGGGTAAATAAAGGTATATGCAAACATTATATTGGCGACATGCAGCGATACGGCAACAGGCACGCGCCAACTGCATGTATCAACCCTGTTTGTGATGGATTGCGCATTCAGAGGTGAGGTGAGGCTCGTTGCTGCCACACCTCACGTTTCACCCTTGTATTTGAACAGGAAATATGCAATTTCAGCGATTTTGACTATAAAAATGTTCGAAATTAGTCATCCATAAAGATCAGTGGATAAATATTAATATTCATTTTATGTTATCATTTTTTTTTCTTTTTTTCTAGGTGAGGCTCTGCCTCATGTGCCTCCCCTGACCGCACATCCCTGGTGAGCACACACACTAGAGTACATGGGGCAGTGGGCAAGCGCATCACCTGAGGAGCAGTTTGGAATCATGTACCTTGCTCAGTGGCACTTCTACTATGTCCTGCTGGTTCAAAGTATGGAACCAGTGATTTAGTGGGTCAAAAGGTCCACTTTGCTAACTTTTACACCATGACTGCCCCAGAGCATGAATGTAGTGTCCCGTGAATGTACAGTTCAGATTCCCACATTTGGATGGGAAGTGCAAAGGCTGATCCTCACCTTGATTTAAAGATGGAAGAAGAATGTTTGGATTGATGAGGAATGTGCTGTAGTTGTCTATACAGAACCTTTTTGAAAATGGATCCATATAGGTCCAAAAAGGGTTCCTCTATTATTACAAGATTGCCATTGTAATGATAGCAGGACACTTTTTAGGGCTATACAGAACCATTTTCAAAAAATGTTCTATGTAGAACCATCTACAACAGATTCTTCATTAGTCTGAAAAAAAAAAAACATGCAAAGAACAATATGGGTTCTTTGAGTGTTCATGGTTCTATATGGAAACATTTTCCTTATTCTTTATCCTCAGGATCTTAATATCAGCTAACAGATATGCCAGTCAGGCCCTAATATACAGTATATATGACATGTTGTGGAATTACAGCTAAACAATAATAAAAAAAATCTTTCCAATGTAATGATTTGCTGAATTATACTTTGACATATATACTGAAGTGCAAGAGGAACTAAACACATTGGCAGACCTAACAGAACATGCTTTTTTCTTTTGTCACATAAAACAACCATCACCTGTCAAACCTGCTATATAAAAATACAGAGTGTCTGTCAGCTTATGCTGCACAGTGCAGCGAACAATAGGTTTTATCCGAATCAGAGTGGATGGATGAAATGAATGAGGTCAATATGATATAAGAGTTATATGGAGTATACTGTGTTTATGCGCTGTTAACCTCACCATGTTGTGCTCAAAGAGAAACACAGAATTGATTTCTACAGATCATGCTTAAGTTTCTCTCTCTCTCTCTCTCTCTCTCTCTCTCTCTCTCTCTCTCTCTCTCTCTCTCTGAAAGGGCATGAAAGGGATTTCCATCAATTCTATTTTGTTTTCTAACAGAATCCATTCTGATGTGTCTGACACAATGGCGACGTGAACTCAAACCACATGAGTAGTGCCTGCATGAAAGATTCATACTGGTATCAACAAAGACATACATTCAAATAGACAATAATAGGAATGAAACACTAACATCAAAAACAAACACATTGGCATTCACACTGGTGTCACTGCTATCAATAAGAAGCACACTGGCATTAACAAGATGCACACTGGAATCAATCTGATTCATACAAGCATCAAAAAGGTTCCCACTGTTATTAAAATGATTCACACTGGTATCAAAATTATTCACACTGGCACCAATAAGATTCACTCTGGCATAAATATGATTCACACTGGCTTAAATATGATTCACACTGGCATCAATATGACTCACGCTGGCATCAATATAATTCACACTGATATCAATACAATTCAAATGGGCATCAATAACATTCATACAGGCAATTAAAAAAAAAAAATAATTCACACTCAACAAGATGACTTAAAATAATTAGCTACTTTAGCACTGACAGTGTTACTTATCACATTGTTCAAGTTGTGGAACAATGTGAACTTTATAAAAGTTCTAAAAAATTTCATTATCTCCTTCACATTTTCAATGCATGGAAATTAAGCAGCTCAACATATATTATGATTCATTAACAACATGTATGCATGTGTGCTTATCCTGCCTTAGAGCTCTGTTCGCCTTCAGGCTGGACACAAAGCAGGGTCAGCTGACAGCATGGCTGCTCATCTGCCTTCTTCAGTGCCCAACCAACCACTCATTACCTCGCATCATTCAGCTACATTAAGCACAAGTCCTCCCAGTCTGCCCATAAAAGCAACACTTAACTAATTCACTCTTTGGGTTAGGGGTACTAAAGTATAGTATAGTTCAACATTGAAAACTGATTAAAATGAGCATTTGATCTTAGCCTCTGAAAGAAGTGACCAGTTTAAACTTCATGCTTTATTTTTATCTTTGTCAAATTAAATTACGATTTACTTTTCTATTTAAATAATGTAGCAACAATGAACAAGTCCTGATCCAATTAAATTTCTTAATGTTTATCATATGCTAATATAACTAGAATGTATTTATTATTTTGCACCATTTAATAATAATAATAATAATAATAATACATTTTATTTATAGTCACATTTCAAGGTACCCAAGGACACCTTACACGTAAAATAAAAGCAAATAAAAACAAAATAAAGACAAAAAACAAGTTCTTTCAGGTAAAGTACTAAAACAAGAGCACAAATAAAACAAGACAAGTAGAAAAGAGAAGAAGTAGTCATAAACAGTTATACTGAACCTAAGGTAAATGTCAAGTTTGATAGACCTGTTTAAAAAGTATGTTTTTAATTGAGATTTAAACATAGATAGAGAATGAATATAATGAAGGTCCTGAGGTGAGAAGCAGCATGACTAAAGGCTCTGGACCCCATAATAGCAGATCGAATGAGGGGTATAGTGAGAAATGAAGATGAAAAAGATCTGAGAGTACGAGATGTGGAATAAGAGTGAAGTAGTTCAGACAGATATGGAGGTTCTATATTGTGAAGGGCCTTAAACGTGAGAAGAAGAATCTTATAGTCTATTCATGCTTTAACAGGGAGCCAGTGAAATTGTTGAAGAACAGGCGTAATATGGTCAAAGTGAGAGGTGCGAGTGATGATCTGAGCAGCTGCATTCTGAACTAGTTGAAGTTTATGGAGAAGTTTGGAGGGCAAACCAGAGAGAACAGAGTTACAATAATCAATGCGAGATGTGACCATGGCATGAACAAGTGTAGCAGTATTTTATGTAAAAGATGAACGAAGGTGATTGATATTACGTAAATGAAAATATGCAATCCGGGTAATGTTATAAACATGGGCTTCAGCGTATAGTGTGCTATCGCAGATGACATCCAAACTCTTTACCTGAGAAGAAAAGACTACTGTTTTGTCAGTAGTAAGTGAAAGATGTTTTTATCACTGTTACGTTTTAGTAGGTTAGTGAAAACCAAGATTTTATTTCCAAAAAGCTGTCAGAAAGAGTAGAGGGAGGAAAAGCAATATTGGGTTTGGTAGAGCTGGGTATCGTCTGCAGAACAATGGAATTGAACATTGAATTTCCTGAAAATTTGACAAAGATGTAAGATATAGATAATAATAAGAAGAGGGCCTAAAACAGGACCCTGAGCAACTCCAGGGGTAACAGGAAAAGACTGAGATCTGTAGTCTTTAAGATGAACAAACTGAGTGATACAACCTAAACCAGATTAGAGCAGTGCCAGTGATACCGATGGAAGATAGTCTCGCTAAAAGAATGTTGTGAGAGATGGTATTGAAAGCTGCTATTAGATCAAGTAAAACAAGTATAGTTAGCAGATTGGAATCAGCTGACAAGAGCAGGTTGTTAGTGATTTTAACCAAAGCTATATCTGTGCTATGAGAAGGGCAGAAACCAGACTAAAATTGCTATTTTAGTCTGAATTATTATCAGTAATTAAAATAAATTATTATCAGAGAGGTGGGCATGTACTTGGGCTGCGACGACTCTTTCAAGTATTTTGGCAATAAAAGGCAGATTTGAAATAGGTCGATAATTATTGCATTTCTGAGTCCATTCACTGTGAAATATTCTGAAGATGAACAGCTACTGTGATTAAATGAAAACCAAAAAGTATTTAGAAAACTGAAAAATTGACATATTAGTACATTTCCAAAAATTAAACTCCATCCATTATCACACACACCTAACCTTCATGTTTTTGGAAACCCATCCAGACACGGCAAGAACAAGGAAACTCAGATAGGGACTCAAACCCAATACCTCAGCGCTGAGAGGTGAACATGCTAACCACTAAGCCACCATGCTGCCCCAAAAATTTGGCTATTGTGGAAAAAGTTCATCCATCCATCCATTATCAACCGCTTTATCCGGGGCCGGGTCGCGGAAAAAGTTCATTTGTGCTCATAATTGAATTTAAAAAGGTAAACTGTCATATATTTTACATTCATTACTAGTAATGTAAGATATTTAAAGCTTTTTTTGTTTAATGTTGATACTGAATAGAAATTCACTCAAAATGAAATATTCTACTTATTTGAGATTCTGGAGTTGTATGAGCTATAAGATATACTTTATCTGACATAATTTTTGGAAATGCTCTAGTGCATGGTGTTCATATAACAGTGGCGCAATGCTAGTTTCAATACAAAGCAGATGGATAACAGGCTATCTAAGAAATGTACTGCCCAGTGAATAATGTGTGTGATGTATTATTATTTTACAGGCAATCTACTCCAAGAGGATTTACAGTACTCCAGGCAATGGAAATACTGAAAAACAAATCCAAAAGTATTGTTTGATTATTTCATGTTGATGCTTCAGGAACCATGTAAAGGCAGGAGTAGTATCAGAATGCAGGACACAGTAAAGTTTCTCACCGCTTCTGCCACTCTGTCACTCTCAACACTCTCTCTGCTGGCACATGGTCTACAACTAGCAGGCAGTAGTGAAAGGTGAATTAGTGGTTTAGCCCTGGGCGTGATCTACTGATCCCGACAGCAGACAGTGGACTGTGCTGTCATTTTCACATGGACAGCATGATAGTGAGTCTGTTTAGTATATGCTGAGGATAGTATGTGGGGTGGCTGTTAGAGAGAGTGGCAGCTACATTAGAAAAAAGAAAGGTCTGCAGCATTGTTCCCACTTTCACAAATTAACATGCCAGACACACACTTACACACACGCTGTGAGAATGCAGTGCAGCATACACACTCATGCATGCATCCCAAAATGACTGCGAGCATGAATGGAGCAAATGAGATGAAGAAATAGAGAAATGGAGGGAAAAGGGGCAGAAAGAAAGGGAAAGGAGTGTGAGAGAGGTAGAAAGAGAGGCAAAGAGAGAGAGAAAAGAGATAGAGTGAATACCTTACTGTTGATTTTGGACTTCCTGACGTCCTTGTGTGTCTTTCTGTCCTTCTGCTCTCTTCCGTCTTTCCTTCCAAGAGCTCCCCCCATCCTCCTCTCAACACACACTCATCCTCCACATGCCCCCTCACCTATACCCCCATCCACTCCACCTCTCCCTCTCTCCCTCTCTCCCTCTGTGCTCTCACGTCTCTCCAGAGTGCCAGTCAGTCACATTCACACATACATACACATACACACAAGTGTGCGCACCCACAGTGTGAGGAAGGGGCTGATTTTGCAGGATGCAGCGATGGAGAGAGAGAGAAAGCAGACAGGGAGGGAGGGAGAGAGAGAAAAAGGGAGGAGAGAAGGGCTTTGCTTTAGTGTTTGCTTGTGGAGAGAAAGAGGGAGAGAGGGAGTGGCGGCTGTTGAAGACAGGGGATAGACTGCCTGGGGTCGACTAATAATCTGCACTCGTTCACTCACTCGCTCTCACTACTGCTCTTTCTCTCTGTCTCTTGTTATAGCTCTCTTGCTCTCTCTCTCTCTCTCTCTCTCTCTCTCTCTCTCTCTCTCTCTGCAACAGAGTGTTTGTCTGCTGCTGTGCCCCACAGTATCGGAGCAGGGCTGGATCAGAGCACACTGGGACACATACACACAAACACACACACATTCACCTGCACCATGCCCAGTGACCGGAATGCTTGTGCCTCTTTAAAGCTCCGCCTCCAGTGCATATGATTGGTTGGCAAAAAAACAAGTAAAATACCTCTCCCACTCTGTCTCTGATAGACTATTTCTATGATGTTTGTGGTTTTGGGACCTTTAATCCAACATCATCTCTGTAACCTGGATAATGTGACATGTGGTGACTAAGACCTCTTCAAGCTGGATTCGTTTTACTTGGAGAAGTGCTCGAATTTGTGAGATTAGACATGATATCTGTGTTTTAAATTTAGTACAAATCTGAAATGTTCACTCATAAGTATTAATACAATATTAAATTGCCTTAAATTAGTTCAGATAGTCCAGATCAAAACTGTCATAGCTGAACGTTTACTTCAGTGTTAAAATTAACATTAAATAGGCCCAAAAGCACAAACAAGAGCTGCAACTTTCTGGCTTAATAACAGTATTAGGACAAGGTAAGTAAGGTAAGGACATTTGGACATTCCTTCTAATGAACACATTCACTATATATTATAAAAACCAATGTACAAAGCTTGTCTAGACCCTGTACAGAAGTACTGCCAATAGAATATGACTCCATGGAGCTTATAAACATGAACCTGTTGGCTCCATGTCTAATGCCAGGTGTTGGTTAGAGGGGTATAAAGCCCCCAGCACTGAGCTGTAGAGCAGTGGAATTGTTTTCTCTGGAATGATGGTGTTCCATCCAGTACTTTTGGGATGAGGTGAGGTGGTGATCATCCAATATCCTGATCTCACTAATGCTCTTGTCACTGAATGCAATCAAATCCTCACAGCAATGCTCCAAAATCTAGTAGAAAGCCTTCCCTGGACAGTAGAGACAGATACTATATATAATAAACTCGTTAAACTCGTTTTTCAATGCCCTTGATTTCAAAACAATGAATAAGCATCCCAATACTTTTGCCCAATAGTGTATCAACCTTCCACGATATTTAAATTATCTAATTAGGCCATCACTATAGATGTTGTAGATTATAGTAGTCCTGTGTTGAACTTAATGATAATGAACTGTGCTTATTCAAACTGCATTTAAAGGCTATATTTGTATTCTTGTCACCATTTCCTATTAGCAATGTTGATTCAAACTGGACTACTTTCACTGCAGTCAGTGAATCATAGCAGGTCATTCTGATTTGAAAATATTCTATCATCATGGCACATTCATACTGGATTTAAAACGTAGACCTCTATGGTAATTTAAATGATAGTATCTCCCCAGAAAATACTGATCCAGCTCAAATAGAGCTGAATCCAGAGCAAATCAACCTCATAGTAATATAATAACCATTATAGTCCACCATTCCATGATTCCATCTAAGGAACCTGTTTTGACTGCCAAACTCACGGTTGACTCATTCCATCACTGCTATTCGGGGGCATTGGATATTACATTGGCTGAATTGTCTGGTTTCTCCCATTAAATCATGACATACAGCCTATTTTGTTATAAATGTCAGCCTATTAATAATACTTTAAATAAACATTTTAAACTAACTCCTGCTTTTAATTAATCTCCTATGTGCATTTAAATAAATCATTATGGTAGACTACATGTTCACAGGATTTCTCTCTCTGCTTTCTCTACTTGTAAACAAACACAAGTAAATGGGTGAGTAGACAAATATCTGAATTAAAAGAACTACGACGTTTACATTTCTCAGTCTTTTAATATTCAATTATTCAGTTATTATGGCTGTTAGACAACCAATGAGTGTGTATCTGTGTTATGCTTACATGAACTGAATTACTAATGTGGTGGAAAACAATTCATTATAATTCAAGGAACTACAAAAACTCACATTTATCAACCATGGATTTGACTTATTTTCCTCAGATCAAGAGCAACAGGTGCAGATACAGACCTGTTTGCACAGACCGTGGATTAAACAAAAAGCATATCATCATTTCTTCTAATGCACTAGTTCACAATGTTCCAGTACCATTTCAAGTAAGAAAGGCAAATACCAGTACAGCAAAGGAATTGGTATTTTTTAAACTTTATGGTTAAGCTATGTTATTCTCTTCTTAAAGCTACTTCCCAATGCCTCGTCTTTGTGTGTGGGAAACCTTCAAAGTGTGAGAAAAGGTAGCTAGCTTGCTACTGAAAATATTAGATATTTAGACAAAATTTAAGATGGTTTCCCTTACCAAAAAGTAATATATGCAAGTGTACTTAAACAAAAAAATTATATATATATATATATATATATATATATATATAAAATACAGTGGTACCCCTACTTACAAGCATCCAAAGTGAAAGTGACCTGTCGCCAGTTTCCATTACTGACTGGAAGATACGATCGTAGATACCCTACGATACTGGCGGCGCGGGGATCGTCAACCGTATGAACTTGATTAAATGCGATGAGCAATGAACCTTAAAATAAGCAAAGGACCTTGTTTTTATAAGTCTCTAGAGCTGAGCGATGGACCTTATGAGTAATCACCCCTACGAACATTCATCCCCATGGTGACATAAA
>BRDA01016000.1:0-44634 GCA_036984385.1 Crenuchus spilurus | reverse complement strand
TCTGTTGAGTGTTGTAAGAAGAAGGGGGGATGCCACACAGTGGTAAAAATGGCCTTGTCCCACCTCCACATCATTGCATTCAGTTTTTATTCACAATTTGTTTAGTGTCCCAACTTTTTTGGAATCCGGTTTGTAACCCAACAGCCATATGTCAATATCATCCAAGTTCAGCATTTATATTGACGTGTACTACACCAATGTCAATGCCATACTGGTATCAGAGCCAATACTTGCACTCAAAGAAGTTTCACCAATACTGTCACCAACACTGTCTACAGCCGAAATACCCAAGCATGCAAGCCCAAAAATGCTCATACAACACCAAAGTTTCAAACTGAAGAAACAGTAGCAGGTGATACATCAGCTGAAATTTTTCCTATGGTATCAGTTTCACTGGTACAAAAAAGGCAAATAACGCAACATGCAAACTGGGCAAAACACAAACAGTAACATTGAATGACTAAGTCAGGGATTTCTCCATAGTCTTCTGCTGTGCAGTCATTTTGCAGTCTGAGTTAATGTCAGTCTATGGTGTTATGGAAAGAGTCAGAGAAGTGTCTATAGAGTCATTGTCTCCCACTGCCTAGAAGCCTAACAGCTGTTAACACATCAGTCAACTACAGGGTCAGCTAACAGCAGACTTGTGAACTGATATTCCCATCACAGCATAGACATGATGCCTTACACAAAATCTGTACTAAATGTCCAACAGAAAAACTAAAGTCTAAGATCACTGTCAACAACTTGTAGGAGACACCAAAATTGAGCTAAAATTCTGTCCTACCTCATCAAAAAGATGGTTCCCCAAGGGTTAGTAAAGAAAATAGTTCTATATAGATCCATGAACACTCAAATACTCAGCACTTTGCGTGGTGAAAGGGTTCTTCAGATTGATGAGGAATGTGTTGTAGATGGTTCTATATAGAACCTTTTTGAAGATGGTTCTATATAGCCCCAAAAAGAGTTCCTTTATTACTACAGACTTAACATTACAATGATAGCAGAACACTTTTTGGGGCTATATAGAACCTTTTCCAAAATCTTCTCTATAGAACCATCTACAACACATTCCTAGTCAATCTGAAGAACCTTTCAGCATGCAAAAAACCCTTAAGGTGCTTTGACTGTTCATGGCTCTATATAGAACCACTTTCTTTACTGTAGAACCCTTGAAGAACCATGGGAGCAGCAGGATTTGTAGATTGTACAGTCTTGAGATAAAAGATTTTTGTTCTCATGGTGTTGGGTGACCCCACATTTTTCAGCAGTGTACACATTACTATCAATCAAATCAATCAACCAATCAAATCAATCAATCAATCAATCATTAATATATAAAGTTATGCATTGGTACTCAGAAAAAAAAGTGGCTTTGGTTCAAGTTACTGACATTAAAACTTCAAGGCTAATGTCAATAACAAACATCAGGTCTCTATAGTCACCTAAAACCAGATGTGTAAGAAAAAACAATCAAAACTTCTCTCAGCTCGCTCAAACTGCATCGAGATCTTAATTAAGATCTCTGACTCGGCTTTGTTTCAGGACACGTATGACTGTACAAAATCCTGCGGTGTAGCTGATTGTTCTGCTGAATCATTCCTTTACTACTTGAAGTGGTCAACCTGCTCTTTATTAAAGAGAAATGTTTCCCATAATCTTAAAGACATTTTCATCTAAAATGTGTTGTGCTTAAATGCATTAAATTGATGTTCACATGTGAATTCCAAAAACTCAAACAAAATTCCTGAAAGTAAACCATGAACTTGCTTAAAGATTAAAATATAACTGATGCCAAACACTGATACTGGGAACTCTACAATGTCATGAGATTGTCAAGACGTAGTGCGGTGGGGAAAAGCTGGGGGTATACATTACGATTACCTTGTCATCCTTGAGCAGTCACACTTGTTATAATTAATTATTAAGTCATCCTCTTAAGACATGCGCTAAGCCATGAAGAACATGGAAAATGAGACAGACCAGTGGGAATTCCAACAAAATTAAGAAATCAGTGTTGGCATGATTCCTCCATATGAGAAGAGTGCATCAATGAGCAACCCTCTGACTGGTCACCAATGATTACAATAAAACTCATGTCTACTAATTTTCATTACAATCCTTTAACTATTAACTACAGCTGTTGTGATGTTAATCTTAGTTACCAATTGCATCCAAGTGGTAGAACCTGTTTTGTGGGCTCGTCACTCTCAAGTAAACTCAGTACTACACATATATGGTCCGCTAATTTATTTGAAATGATTAAATGTTTTCATTTTCAATGGGCATATATGCAAATGAAACAGGTAGCCAGTACATCCCAAAAAATGTCATCATTACCATTTTAATATAACATTACAAAATACATTAAAAAATGTATTTTGGGGGGTGGGGGTGGGTAGTGCACTATATGCCCCTGTGGCACAGCCTAAGTTTTGGCATTTGTTTTCCTTACACTACTTTTACTTTTATACTTTAAGTAGTTTTGAAACCAGTACTTTTGTACTTTTACTTGAGTAAAAAGCTTAAGTTGATACTTCAACTTCTATAAAAGTCTTTTTAAACCCTAGTATCTATACTTCTACCTGAGTCATGAATGTCAATACTTTTGACACCTTTGGCAATCAGTAACCGTCTCCAGATTTTTCCTATTACAAAACAGCTTTTATACTGACCCCTATTGGCCTGGATGTATGAAGGATTCTGTACTTAACCTAATTTAAACATGGCTACTCATGGCTACAACCCACTCTATGGAGCATTCAGAAAAATGTACTTTGACTCTCTCATGAGGGTTGTATTTTATATTTATAAGTACAAATAATAAATCACCACTTTCATTGTTTGCTACATTTTGGTGGTAAACATGATTGATTGCTCCTTTAATTTGCTGCCTTAACTTCACTGAGGTTTGTTAAAAGACCTCATCAATATGCTTCTCCAGCAGTGAACAGCCTCTGCCTCACATAAAGAAATGATGTTTCTGCCTATTCAGCCTGTTTGTGACTGAGCGACTAGTTTTATTTTGCTGTTTTCTTGTGGGAACTGACGTCAGATTGTTTACAGTTTGTTGTTTACTCTGCCATACCCTTTTTAGCCTCCTTATTAGCCTTACAGCTTCATCCATTCTGTAATAGAAACATAATTCTTAACATTATATGCTCTATATAACTGGTCTACATTTGTCTGCATATGTTCAGATGTGCTGTTGAAGCATACATGATGTAATTGATCACAATAATAAAAATATATCTTCACATTATCCACACCTAATACACAGTAACCTCATTGGACATAGGCTTGTTATTAACTAGGCAGAGGTTGCTTTCAAGGCTCCACAGTCTGAAGGGACAGCATCAGCAGAACAGTAGGAAACTGCCTTTAGCTCTGACCGAGCTCCTGGCCTGGCAACACAGTACACTGTCAGTGCGACTGAAACGTGAAGAGACAAGGGTTAGGATTCGTTCCGCTGACTCATTCCACCAAATGATATTTTGTTGACAGAGACAAATGCTTCTTGGGGCACTGTTCTCTAGCATGACTTTGTTCCAAGGCTTAATTTCATCTGCAGTAATGCTGAGAGTACAGCAGAATGCAAGGTGCATTTCAGTAAAATGCTGGCCCAGAGAGAAATACACCAGACGTAACACATGTTATTTTTCAATTAGTTTAAAATAAGGAAAGCTTCATTCAATAATGGCTAACAATGAATGAAACACAGTCATAACCACTTAGAAAGGCTTACTTTGTTATAACACTTAACAATTCCATAAGGAAGTAGACCATTAGGACATTCATACAATGTCTTTTCAAACTCAGTCATACCTTTTATATTTTTTTATTAAATATGTCTGATTAAAGACATTTGTGCTTAAATACTTGGTTCCACCCCTGTGTTATGCCTCATGTTTAAAAAAAGCATTGCTCTAACAGTATAAAATTGGGACACAAGAACACATGATCACAATGTAAAATTGGACAATTAGCATCTTAAAGCTGGATGATAACGTGCATTTTGTTAATTATGCCTTCTAATGCACTCTTTTAACAGCAGTGGGCACTATCTATTGTAGAACCCCATGAGTCACATTGCCTTAGTTGACACTCTTTAGCCTCCATAGTAGCCTTGCAGCTTCTTCCATTATGCAATGGAAACTGAATACTTAATGTTTAAATTTTAAATTTTAACAAGGAAGAAAGCACTGTTTTATGTTATATGCTTTAGAAACAAATAAGGAATGTGTTTGTTTAATTCAGACACAATGGAGTTACAATACATTTTCCTTTAAACTTTAAATCTGTTTCTAGTCATTTATTTTAAATCAAGTTAAAATTCAAGAAGTTTTCTTGTCTTTTCAGCTATATACAGTACAGTACATATTGCAGGGAACTAAACATTATTTTTATTTTAAAAAATGAAAAATGTGTATTGTTTACATTTGAGAAATAAAAAAGAATGTCTTTCATAATTTTTTTCATGCAAATTATGTTATGAAATATCACAAGAAAACATGAACCCAAGTTTGAGAAGGGTGTATCATACACCACATCATAATACACAATGATAATCAAAACATTTCAAAATCTTAAAGTAAAATGGAGGTATATTTGTTAAGGGGGACAGTGGTGATTTTTATGCTATAAAGAAATAAAAATGTATTAAAATAATACCCAGATTAAAATTATTTTAATGCATCTTACCACTTTTTAATCATGTCATAGTAAAAATTGTGATAGTATCAAAAACTATGACTGTTCAGTCACGATAACATGATTTAAAGTTTTCATGCCACCCCTGATCTCTAAAGCTTTCAATAGTAGCGACGTTAACACTGGACAAAGAGCTACAGTGGACAATCTGCCAAAGTGATGGAATATTATGCTGCAGCCATGAAGCTAAATCAATGACTAATGAGCTATACTGTGTTATAGAATCCTCGCTGCCTCTGCTACACTTCCAGTGTGCTGATGTCTCCATTCCTCCACTACAATAATGGAAAGTTATCAGACTAAACTGCAGCCTAAATACTCATCCAATTTACTCCCAAAGTGCAATAGGTTAAGGTCAGTCCATACAACTGTGTAAGAACTGCACTAAACTAACCCAGATGTCTTTGCATAATACCTAAAATACTGAATATTACTAAACGTTACCAATACCAAAACTATCAACACAAATGACAATTAATAATTACAATTTAATAACTGTTAATACTCAATTGTAAATAATATATAACAGGTGTCATTTTGTCAAATTTAGTCAGCTGTCAAAGAAGCTAATCTGATTAACTAATTAGCTTCCTACCAATGCCTGCTAGCTAGCTAATATAAGATTGTACTGTCATTAAGTGATAAACGTCTGCAATATTGTGTTCAGGCAAAGACACTGAAAATATTTAGTTATACAGTGTGAAAATACATGTGAAAATACAAGACAAAAGCACTTGTTGTGTAAGCACACATGCTAACAACATTAGCACTAGCCAGCTAGATGATAAACACTCCTCTGAATGTCTTACAACACCCAGTTAAAACTTTTACTGTGCTTTTACTGATTTCTTTCATTTATAACTAATGAAAACTCCTCCATTTCTGTTTAATGTGACATAATGTGATTGTGAAAACTAATAACAGTGGAAAATAATTGCGGTCAGATTAAATAACGGTGATTATCTCAAATAATTACATAACTGTGACAGATCTACACTGTAGACCATTTGCGAGTTCCAATTATTTCTCTCATCTGTGGCTCCTTGAAGTTTTTTTTCAATACATATTTAACCTTAATAACAAAGTCTTTTCTATAATCTTACTCATAATCTCTTGATTCTTGTTCAGGTTTCATAGTGGAACATGGTTAAAAACTGTTCATTTGACCGGAAGAGTCATTTTTAAAAGGACCAACCACTGTCCACTGTTTTTGTGAGATAAACAATTTTCCACAGTGTGTTACATAAATTAGCTTCTATGAAGTGTGTTAACTTTTAAAATATATTTTATACCATTTTTGTCAATCCAGTAATGGTCAGTTTTACATATTGGGCCCTAAGGGTAAAATGTTCCACATCCTTTCTACATATAAATACATAAATTAAATACAGTAAATTTGTTCAGTATTATCCAGACAGCCAGACTATTTAGTGAATTCTTGAACTTTTAAGCAGTGTCCACTCCTGACACAACTGTGCAGTTACAGCTTGTACAATCGGCATAGAAAACCACTGTGAATAAACGGGACACACTGGAGGAACTGCACATGACCCAAAGATCACCACGCCTGAAGTTAAGTTTAGGATAGAAGGGTATACAGACATCCAGCATTGGGCTGTGCAGCAGTGGGGCATTCTTTGGAGTGATGAAGCTCCATCCAAAACCTTTGAGATGAGATATAGTGAGATCCAGAACTAATCATCAATGATGGGATTTGAACTAATGATCAAGTCCTTACAGCAATGTTTCAAAACCTTGCATAAAGGTTGTCACTTTAGCTATATGGTTTCTACTTCCGTATTAATGCCCATGCTGAATGAATGAGATGTACAACTGGCACATACAGTACCAGTCACAATTTTGAACACACCTTCTCATTCAATGTTTTTTTTTTTTTCCCCAGACATTGTAAAGTAAGACTGAAGTCATCCAGACTATGAATGAACACATAAGCAATCATGTAATAAACTTTTATTAAACCAAAATATGTTTTAGATTTTAGATTCTTCAAAGTAGGCACACAACTGATGTTTCAAACACATTAAGAGGGCAAGAAATGCAAGTTATTAACTCTTGACAAGGCACAGCTGTTAACTGAAAGCCATTCCAGGTGACTGGAATTATTTTTATATTTTAGATTCTTCTTTGAATAATGTAGAATTTAAAACATATTCTAGTGTGTATTAATCTACAATGCAGATTTTTTTTAAATAATGAAAAACCACGGAATACCCTGAGGGTGTGTCCAAATTTTTGACTGGTACTGTTTATATGATGTTCAGGTATACAGATAATTTTGGCAGTGTAGTAGAGTTTCCAGTAAAGGAGGGACTGAACTCTGTATTAATTCCACTTCAAAATAAATGTTGGCATCTACACGCTTTCGGACGTATAGTGTATATTCAGTAGGACTATTGTTGCGTAGAAGGCAGTTAGGATACAGTGACCCTAGGGGTCAATGGGTAGGGTTACTGAAGCTTAGCGATGCAAATCCCTCTCTAATCCTGAGACAACGCTGTAGCCCTGTTTACAGTGCAAGGCAAAAAACCTCTACTGCTCACTGACCATTTCAACTAGCCATGGAGAAACATGTGCCGTACAGTACGACAATCTGACTGGACTGTAATCTGTTGATGAAGCAAACAAACCAACAAACAAACATTCTTGATGATTCAGTTATACAAAAAACTGCTTCATGGTACTGTCAGGACATGGGGGTAAACAGCTCCGAGGTTGCCCCAGGACAGCAAGAAGTTCAGAAGCCAAGGTTACTGACAATGTATAAGTGCTGACATTAATAACATCTGACAGGTAGGCCATCTTATTGCTAGTAGCAACAAAATGAGCATACATGGATGCATTTTAGCTTGTCTTATGACAATCTTTTTGCATACAGATTACATTTGAGGCATATTGGCGAGCTAAGAAAGAGATGAGCCAGATTCTTCACTTCACATTTTCAGTGCAACATGGTCCACATGTGGCAACAAGCTGTCTTACAGAAATGTATATACTGATCCATAATGATCAAGCTGAGGGCAGCAGGAAGAACCATAATTCAGAAAGAAAAATTGCCTAAGAACATGAGTAGGAACACTGAGATGAACCAAGTCACTGAGAAGAACTTATCTTCTTCTGAGGATCATTGAGTAGTGCAGTTATCTTAAAGGATGTACAATAACACTGAAATCCCAATTAAATGTTGACATATAATTGTTTAAAGTTAATGTATAAACATCTGGTTGCATCTCTAGTGTGATGGAATCTTTAGATTTAACCCATATTTTTTTCTTTCTTTTTTTTTTATTTTTAATTTTCAATATTTTTTATTTTAAATTTTTGCCAATTTCCTCCCCTTCCCAATGTGGTAGCAGTCAATTAACCCAACCCATCAACTCCCCATCACTTTTCAATGACCCTGACTCTAGGAGGGTGAAGATGCACATGCTCCTCTGATGCGTGTGATGCAGCCACCACCTCTTTTCGAACTACTACTGATACACCGCCATTGGGGAGGCAACGTGCTCGGAGGAAAGTGCAGGATTCCCAGCTCTGAATGGACCAATCAGTAGATGCCTGAGCCAGCGGGTGTGAGTGATGGGGAAAGTGAGAGCGCCATCTACCTGCCAAGAAAGAGCACAGCCAATTTTTGCTCTCTTGGGCCCCGGCTGTTGATGGAAAACAGCATGACCGGGATTCGAACTCGCGATCCTCTGGTCATAGTGTCAGTGTCTTAGCCTGCTGAGTTACTCAGGGCCCTCATTTAACCTGCATTTTAACACCAGTAATTAATTAACTGTGGTCCAGAACAGCAGTGTCCTGCTTATACTCTGACTGCCACACATGTAGGCATTTTTGTGTATTTAAGTACACAAAGACATGACTGGTAATCAGTGGTGGACAGTAACAAAGTACATTTACTTGACTACTGTACTTAAGTACATTTTTTGAGTATTTATTTTTTGGTGAACTTATGACTTTCACTCCACTACATTTCAAAGACAAAAATTGTACTTTTGACTCCACTACATTTCTAGGAAGATTGTTACTCGTTCCTTTTGGCTCAGCATAGCTTTTCAGTCGGCTGTTGCTGTTTTTCTTTACTGAAATGCAATTGGCCACACGCTATGCTCCTCACAAGAAGGGGAACCAATCACAGTCTCCGCTCACATCTGGGATTTGGAATTATGCCATCGTCGACTTGAGCTGAACTCCTGCTTTAATTCAAACAGAAATCAGCAATGGAGACAAAAGTCAAGTGGAGAAAGCACCGCACCCATGGTCATATCTCAGCTTGATGTTCGATATTTCAGGACTAAAAATTGTTCAAATCAGTTTAAATGTCTTCTGTGTTTACCACAAACAAACTATATTTCTGCATTTAAGGGAGTAAATTAATAAAAAGCAAATAGCTGTCCTATTTTTTTATTGCATTTTTATGCTGAAGTTTACAGGTGGTGTAGACTTTTTGTTGCAGAGTGTTTCTACATGTCAATACATCATCAGTTGGTTTCAGCAAGTTACACGGTTCTGTAAAAGCACTCAAAACAAAGGCAATGTACTGATATTAGAAAATATAATTTGCACTTTTGAATACTTCAGTGTTTTTAAATGCACATACTTTTGAATATTTAGGTATATTCAAAAGTAAGTACTTCAGTACTTTAACTTGAGTAAACTTTTGACTGAGCAACATTTACTTGTAGTTGAGTAAGATTTGACCACGAGTATCAATACTTTTACTTAAGTACTAGAATTGAGTACTTTGTCCACCACTGCTGGTAATCTACAAAGAAGCTTTATTCACAAAACTATTTGTTATTAGTTGTTATAGAGGTGTTTTGACAGCTTGAGCTGTGACATACTATCAAGATGTGTTCACTGTAGACAAACACCAAGCTTGAAAACTGTCCACTTAATGCTGATGGGAAGAAGACATGAGAAAACAAAGACTGAAAAAAAATGGAAACTGAAAGGTTCATGAAACTCTGTTGTCTTTCCAATCAAAAGATTTACTGAGTGAGTCGCTTCTACCATGTCAAATAAAATAGGCTACATGTGACCACAGCATATAGTGAGGATCGCTGAGAAGATCACTGAGGATTCTCTCCAATCTTTTACAGACATTTACAACAAGCACTGCATCCGGAAAGCTCTCAGCATCACATCCATGACATGGTCTCTTCACTCTGCTGCCTTCTGGTAGAAGATACCACAGCATTCAGACCCTCACTGCAAGACTGTCCAATAGTTTCATCCCTCAGGCTGTCAGACTCCTTAATGCACACAGTCTGACTCTCAGGGACTAAAATTACAACATTTTGCACAGTTTGTTTTGAGCATTATCAACAAGAAACAAAACCCAAGAAACAATGAGGAACAAAGCCAGAATGAACAACAAACTCATGGGTGGATGCTTTGTTTTTACAAAATTAGTGGCGAGGCACGCAGATGAAAACCGAGCAGATGAATGATAACTGAGACAAAACTTTGGACATAACACTTACTGCAGGCAGGAATCTTGCTTCCCACTAGACAATCACTCTGTACCATGTACTGACCATTATTACATTTGCCCTGTCCTGTAATGTGTCTTAGTCTAGTCAGAGGGTTTGTACTATAGTGTAGGTCCTGTACTATTGCATTTCTATTGTATGTTGTCTTTGCACTATGTTCTATATTGCACCTGGTCCTGTAGGAATGTTGTTTCATTTCATTATGTACTGTACTGTATAAAACAGAAATGACAATAAAAAAACCTCTCAAAACTCTTGAAATCCTGGAAAGGTCAATATCACACTGGATCAAGATTCAATTATGTTGAACTGTTAGCGAAATGGCAAAACAGTCAATCTAAACACTGTGCATTGAGACAAACAATGGCATCTCTAAAGGAAAGTGCTTCATCATCCAAAAGCCACCTACAGGAATATCACAGTTATTGCAACAATCCTTCAACAATACAGGATCAAATTAAAAACGGCTTTGCAAAGAAACTCTTTGGCTTTAACTAAACGAAACCTCCATCTTGGCCTTTCAGTTTTATTTAAAGGCATGCCATGTTTAATTCTAAAGCCAGGCAGGTTTGAGCCTGGATGACTTTTCACTTAAACATGAATATAAGCACCACTCCAGCTCACCTGGGAGGATTCTCTATCCTCTCCTCAGGCCAGAGGATTTACCTTGTTATGTAACTCTCTGGGGAGAGCAGCTGCTGCTGGTGTTTATACATAGATACAGCATGTGTGAAAAACACAACCTTATTTCATTCAAAATTCTGCCAACCGGCAGCCATTCTTTGATATAACTGACAAACATAAATTGATTAACAATAATTTAACTGGAAAGCAGATGATTTTGTTCATAACGAGCTGTTCATACATGTGCAACCATAAAAAATTACAATTATGCAATGTATCGAGCCACGTTTCTCTTTGGAGTGTGAAAATACAAGTCAAAAAGCACTAGTTCTATGAGCATACATGCTACCAACAGTAAATAATAAGCCCATTTTAATTTTTTGCATTATACTGCAGTCCATTAAAGCGCTATGCTAACAGTAGTGGTGTTTGCTACCAAGATACAGTAAATATAAGAAAGATGTGTAAATAAATGTAATGTCATGTATGTCATGCCTCAATAATGACATGCAATGATTTCTGTTTGATGTGCTGTAACATGATCATGAAATCTAGTACTTGTGGAAAATGGAAGCTTTAGCGAAAGACTCTCCAGTGTATAGTGAGGATGGCTAAGAATATCATTGGGATCTCTCATAGACATTTACAACAAGCACTGCATCAGGAAAGCTCTCAGGAAGCATCATTGCATCCATCACATGGTCTCTTCACTCTGCTGCCTTCTGGTAGAAGATACCACATCATTTAGACCCTCACTACTAGACTGTCCAACAGTCTCTTCCCTCAGGCGGTCAGACATCTTAACACACACAGTCTGACTCTCAGAGACTAAATATCAATGCACATTTGCACAGCACTGTATACTGCCATTGCAATATTTGCACATTTGCATATCTGCACATAACACTCACTGTGGGCTGGAATCGTGCTTCCCACTAGACAATCACTCTGTACATGTACTGACAAACATTACATTTGTCCTGTCCTGTGTCTCAGTCTAGTCAGAGGATTTGTACTATAGTGTAGGTTCTGTACTATTGCATGTTTATAGTATGTTGTCATTGCACTGTGTTCTGTGTTGTATCTGGTCCTGGAGGAACTTTGTTTCATTTCATTATGTACCGGTAATAATAATAATAATAAGTTCCATTTATATAGCGCCTTTCAAGGAACCCAAGGATGCTTTACATAGAGGTGAAATAGGTAAACAAAAACAAAAATAAAACAGAGTTCCAGAGTGTCGGTGCAGCCACACTAAATGACCGACCACCCATGGTGACAAGCTTATATCTGGGGACAACCAGGAGACCAGTATCAGATGATCTTAATCTACGAGTGGGGACATAACGGTGAAGGAGATTAGCCAGATAAAGTGGTGCCAGACCAGTAAGCGCTTTAAATGTAAGTATTAAAATTTTGTACTGCACTGTATAAAACTGAAATGACAATAAAATCCTCTTGAACTTGAACTCTTGATGTTGCTCAATAAAGACTTCTTATCTGAGATAAGTCTTATCTCAGTCAATAACACTACGTCACATTCATCGGGTTTCCTGGTCAAACACAAGCCACTACTTGACTTTAAAATTAAGTATCTTGTTTCTGCTCTATTCATTTCAGGTGACAATCTATCCTACCCACCACCATCAGGTTGGTCCGGGTTCTGTTTGCCCCTACCGTCATCTTATCTGGCCAGATCTGCTAGGGTCCTAATGCTGCAAGACCTTGGTCATGGATGATACCTATACCAACAGATATTATCTATCAATATCTTTCAAATCCAGGTTGGCCCAAGGAGGTTGGGTTCTGTCGTTTGAGACTTGGTTCCTCTCAAGAATTCTTCCTCCTACTCCTTGCCACTGTCGCCTCAGGCTTGCTCAAAAGGGAATAGGACCTGGATTCTATGACTTCCTATAAATGTGTATATTACGATTTATTGTTTCATTACCCTGTATCGTACATTCTAATGTGGATTATAATGTGATTATTCTCTCGCTTCTGTTCTCGAGTCTTTATGGCTGAAACAACAGACAACAATGAAAGGCTATTATATAGCAAGTGTGACAGGCCTAACTAATGTGAGGCAACTTCATAAAGGTGATATTTACCAGTGATTCAGGCTATGAAACAGCCATTATTTTGACATCAACTGGTCTGTATGTATCAAAATTTATTATAATTTTTTTAAATAATTTTTTTTTGCCATTTTCTTCTCTTCCCAATGTGGTAGTAGCCAATTAACCCATCCCATCCGCTAGGGAGCTCTCCCCATCACTGTGCACTGTCCCTGACTCTAAGAGGGTGAAGTCAAGCACACGCCTCCTCCGTTGCGTGTGATGCGGCCACCACCTCTTTTCGAGCTACTGCTGATACACCGTCACTGGGGAGCCAATGCGCTCGGAGGAAAGCGCAAGATTCCCAGCTCTGAATGGACCAATCACTAGACGCCTGAGCCAGTGGACATTGCAATGTGACAGTGATAAAGCGAGTGAGAGTGCCATCTACCTGCCCAGAGAGAGCACTGCCAATTTTTGCTCTCTTGGGCCCCGACTGTTGATGGCAAATAACATGACCAGGATTCAAACTCACAATCCTCTGATCATAGTATCAGCATCTTAGCCTGCTGAGCCACTTGTGGATCTGTATCAAAAGACTCAGATATGATCAACCTCTGTTTATCTTTTAATCAAACATTCTGTTTCTGTGTTTTTGAGACATATACATGAACTACCACAGTACTGGATCCGGTCAGTCATTTCAACGTGAATGCAATCCTGAATGCTGACCAGGTGCTTATGTGTAAAACTATTCAGGTTTGTACAAAAAATTTTTTCCCAAGATATGAGTTCCTAAATACTTTCTTTTTCCAGTTTCAGTGTTAGATGATGTAAGTCACTAGCTAAAGCTTCTGGCTTCATGAAGTAAAAGGTTTGTTACATTATTGATAAAGTAAAAGATGTTATATTATTATAGTTCAGGAATATTTCTATTCTGTTCCATCCTTCAAACTACTTTGAAAGTGGTTTATGAGGGTTTTTTCCACACATTTTCAGGTTTTTTTTAATGCACTATATCTCTGAAAACGAGAGGTTAAGTGTTCTAACAGAAAAGCTTTGTGATCTGACAGAAAGGATGGCAGGGAAGTACATTCTGAGCCTAACACCACCATGTCTCACCCTTATAGTAAGTGACACTGAAGTGCTTTTAGTGATAAATGTTGCCTGACTGAGCCCTGCCATGGTGAAGAGTAACGTCTATTGAAGTGAGAGCTTCATTTTAGTACCCAGTCCAAAGCCTGGTCTCCCTTGTGTAGTTCCAGTGATTTCTGTCCTACTTTGTAAAATTAGTCATGCATTTATTCTGAGCACGTGTCACTGTTGTTACGGCAATCAGGGACAGAGGCACCGCAGGTGGGAAATTGTGATGGGTATCTATAGATGTTCAGCGTTTTCATGCTGGATTTAAATATGTAGGACTAAATACATGTGAAGACACTGAAAAACATCCAATGCTCCATGGATCACCTTAAAAGGGGAGTGGAAGAGTTTTCAAAAGTAGAGTAAAATTCACTGTGATGTAAACAGTCCTTGAGAGTGGTTTGATATGAAATGGACATTCTACAAAAGACCTGAGCAATCTTTTAAGGAAGTATTTTGTAATTAACTCTTTCAGGAATTCATTACTTTCTTATTTTTATATGTATATAAACACAACACATAAGAGAACACGTAAACTCCACCCAGATGGGAGACTGGGAATAGCCATGCCTGAGACGAGACTGGAGTCAAACTAGATTTTTGAATGAAGATTTTTTTCCATCATTTAAAAATAAAAAGAAGAAATGGAAACTAGAAAAGTGCATTTCCTGAAGGAAACACGGGATATTGCTAAAATGGCCCACAAGCTAAGGTATCCCAGTTGGTTTGTAAGGTGATGCTGTGGTATCTGTGGCCATTGCTATGGCACCCAAGGCCATTGCTATGGGCCACAAGGCCGTTGCTATGGGCCACAAGGCCGTTGCTACGGGCCACAAGGCCGTTGCTACGGGTCCCAATGCGGTTGCTATGGCACCCAAGGCCGTTGCTATGGGCCCCAAGGCCGTTGCTATGGGCCCCAAGGCCGTTGCTATGGGCCCTAAGGCCGTTGCTATGGGCCCCAAGGCGGTTGCTATGGGCCCCAAGGCGGTTGCCATGTCTCTATGTGAAAATGAATGGGAAGAACGAGGGATGAAAAGATGACAAAAAAAGGAGTGCGGGTCAGTATGGCTCTGGACTAGAGCTCTGTTACCTGCCATGATGTAGTATATCAATTTTGGTTGTTGTCTGGCAAAAGGAAGCCTGGAATTTGATATGGGTGAAAATGAATGGAAGTCAATGGGATGAAAAAAGGGATGGCAATAAAACGACAAATAAACGAGTGCAGGTCAAAACAACACTTCATTTCTGCTCGGGGGCCTGCCCTGATATAGTGTATCTGAAATGGTGCGAATCGGTCAAGCAGAAGTATAGTAGATGAGCATGCATTTTTGCTCCCCATTCATTCTCTATAGGAAAAAATTCCCAGATTAAGGAAGATTTTAGGAAAACCGCACATCCAATCAAAATTATGTATACGAGCCCGGATCACACAATCAGACCGAACAATCTGGAGTTGGAACGGTGTCGATATCTCGAAAACTGCGGGACAAGAAGCGCGTCAAAAATCCGCCGGAAGAAGAAGAAGAAGAAGAAGAAAAAGAATATATGAAAAACGAATAACAGTATATTGCGCATTATAAAATAATTAAATTAGTTTGGAATCCATTGTACAGTGGACCCTGTAACCATATTTTGCCCTGGTTATCATGCAATTCTGTTTTCGTTTACTTTTTTCGGGGAAATTATTTCCCAGTTATGATTCATCTGCTTGGTTTTCATCTGTGTGCCTGTGACTTGCTGCTAATTTTGTAAAAATAAAGCATCCACCCACGAGTTCATTGTTCAATCTGGCTTTGTTTATCATTGTTTTTTTGGCTTTGTTTCTTGTTGATAACGCTGAAAACAAGCTAAAAAACATCACACTAAAGCAACGGTGCACAGTTCTACCGTCTGAAAACAGGTGCGAAAACAAGTGGCTGCCGAGAACCCCAAGAACAGGTGTACAAAACAAAGGCTGTGGCTGGACCACACTGGCACATTCTAAAACAAAGCATAAACCTGTAAGAGTGATGTTCGTTTATCCATTTCATTAGTCTTTTTTATTTATTTCTCATTGTTTTCTGTTTGTAAACTATAGTTATATAAAATGTAAAAAAATATTTTTGTTAATATTTTGGAGTGTCTGGAATGGATTAATTGGATTTACATTATTTTTTATGGGAAATACTGCTTCAGTTATCATTCATTTTGATTATCATCAGACACTTTATGACAGATTACATGAAGAAAACAGAGGCTCCACTGTATATTAATTATGCATCATTATGCATGATATGTTAATTAAAATTTGTTATAATTCATATTTTCAAAATTATAACAGTAAAAAATGATGCTACTTGATTAGTAAAATGCTGTATTATTATTATTATTATTATTATTATTATTATTAGGTTATAGTCTTAGTCAAATGAAGGCTTTTGTAAGCAAATAATGGTGATGACCCTGTGTCCCTTAATCTGTAAAACTTCATCAGAAGTTACAGCATAAAGTCAAATTAATATAAACCAACAGCATCCATTTTTATTAGTCATAAAAAAAACTTTAGTTTCCAATTAACATGACCTCAGAAAGATACACTAGACTTTGGTGGACTCAACAATTTCAGAGTCCAGCTCACCTTGAGAGCAAGACAAGCCCAAATCCAAATTAGGTTGAAACCTAGAGAAACCTGAGACCACTTAGATACCAGACTCAAGTACAGTGGTGCTTGAAAGTTTGTGCACCCTTTAGAATTGTCTATATTTCTGCATAAATATGACCTAAAACAACATCAGATTTTCCCACAAGTTCTAAAAGTAGATAAAGAGAACCCAGTTAAACAGATGAGACAAAAATATTATACTTGCTCATTTATTTATTGAGGAACCTCTAGGATTAGCAGTTAATTTGAAGGTGAAATTAGAGTCAGGTGTTTTCAATCAATGGGATGACAATCAGGTGTGAGTGGACACCTTGTTTTATTTAAAGAACAGGGATCTATCAAAGTGCACTTCACAACACGTTTGTGGAAATGTATCATGACACAAACAAAATAGATTTGTGAGGACCTCAGAAAGAGAGATGTTGATGTTCAGTCAGACTGGAAAAGGTTACAAAACCATTTCTAAAGGGTTTAGACTCCACCAATCCACAGACAGACAGATTGTGTACAAATGGAGGAAATTCAAGACCACTGTTACCCCCTCAGGAGTGATCGACCAATAAAGGTCATTCTAAGAGCAAGGCGTGTAATAGTCAGCGAGGTCACAAAGGACCCCAGGGTAACTTCTAAACAACTGAAGGCCTCTCTCACATTGGCTAATGTTAATGTTCATGAGTCCACCATCAGGAGAACACTGAACAACAATGGTGTGCATGGCAGACAGAAGACTATTGGAAGAATGTTTTGTGGACGGATGAGACCAAAACAGAAGTTTTTGGTTTAAATGAAAAGTGTTATGTTTGGAGAAAGGAAAACACTGCATTCCAGCATAACAACCTTATCTCATCTGTGAAACATGGTAATGGTATCAGGTTTGGGCCTGTTTTGCTGCATCTGGACCAGGATGGCTTGTCATCATTGATGGAACAATGAATTGTGAATTAAATCAGAGAATTCTAAAGAAAATGTCAGGACTTCTGTCCATGAACTGAATCTCAAGAGAAGGTGGGTCATCCAGCAAGACAACCACCCTAAACACACAAGTTGTTCTACCAAAGAATTAAAGAACAGTTACCAGAAATATTTAGTTGCAGTTATTGCTGTAAAGGGTGGTCACACCAGATACTGAAAGCAAAGGTTCACATACTTTTGACACTCACAGACATGTCATATTGGATCATTTTCCTCAGTAAATAAATGACCAAGTATAATATTTGTGTCTCATCTGTTTAACTGGGTTCTCTTTATCTACTTTTAGGACTTATGTAAAAATCTGATGATGTTTTAAGTCATATTTATGCAGAAATAAAGAAAATTCTAAAGGGTTCACAAACTACCAAGAACCACTGTAGTACAACATTACCAGCTCATAACAACAATGAAACCTTTTGCTACTATGTTTCTATGCTTCCATATAAAACCATACACAACCTGAAGAACCGCTTCATAGAAAGAACCATTTATGCATACAGAATGTATAATAGTTGTCTACAGTAAACAACAGTTGTAATATTTTTCATGTCATATCAAAAATAGTTTAAAACGGACAATAATTTGGACTGAAGGTATTCAATTATTTTGGCACATAAAAAAATATCCCTTCATTTAGTAGCTTGTGCTAAACTACATCCACTCATAAATCAGACCAGAGGCTTATCAATTGAGGCAATTTTCAAAATTGAACAGTGGAATAGGCCCGAATACTCACGTGAGAGAGAACAGACCTTGTTTACGAATATATAAGCGACTTGCACCTTCTGTAAACTCCAGAGAGCTTTTGCTCAGGGCTGTTTGCTCATTAAAGCCCTCAAGCATGTTTACTGTACCAGACCACCAGGTCTTCAGTCACCAGTAATGTTATGAAATCATAACCACTTCAACATATGAACATACAAGTCTGTCCTGCTGTTACTTAGTAATCTCGAAGCTAATCCTGGGGGAGGAATGGAACAATTTCATCACTTCATTGCTGAGACATTAGCATATGTTTCTTAGCAGTTGTCTGTAATGTACTCAAGTCAGAGGCTACAAAATATTTGTCACAGCAATGATAAGTACCTGGAAATATCAGAAACATAAAATGTATACAAATGTGTATGTATTTGTAATGTTTACAATTTGTATTTCGTACATTACCTGGAGGGCTACAGATTTTATATTCTTCTTTGAATGACCAAATTGAAGAGCAAACTTTTAACAAAAGCATAAAAAATGCTTGAATGCTTTGATGCTAAAACACATTAAATATGAACTGTCCTTATAAAAGCTATCAGTTTTAGTATTAGTAAAATTAGAAGTAGAGATTGTATTTTTCAGCAGAGCTGTAGCCAAGAACCTGATGATAAAAAGCAGGGGTTACTATTTAATATACTAATTATACTATTATAATCTAATTATAGGAAGTCAGTGCTGCACCCTTACTCCATTTGTTTACATTGAAGTTTAGGAGTCTAATGGCTGAAAATAGATTACAACACTGCTAACCAGCATGGTGGCTTAGCATGAGGTGTTGGGTTTGAGTCCCTACTCCCAACTCCACCCCTGGGTGGAACCCTCATGTTCTCTATGTCTGTGTGTGTTTCCTCCAGGGTCTCTGGTTTCCTCTGACAGCCCAAACAGGGAGATGCCCTGTCCTGGGTTTGGCCAAGATAATGTATCCAGCACCTGGAAAAGGGGTAAAAGGGACTGACCGTGACCCTGACCAGGATTACGATGATGGATGGATAGTCTGTAACTAAAGCACTAACTGTACTTAGAGGACTTTTACCAGCTCTGCTGTCATCACTACCTAATGTAACACTATCCCAGTCCTCTCTGCACCCAGTCGCATTAACTCCCACATGCTCTGCCTTTATAACCCCATTTATCCAGACATCACTCCAGCCATTATGTAAGTCATGTATAAGCCCTCAGAAATGACCTGAGAGTCAGCCAAGACCAAAAGCAGTAACTGGTGGTGGTCCTGGGCTGTGTGGGACGCTGGTCTTGGCCAGACGAGCCAACCTGCCCTGAGTTGCAGCATCACTGAAAAGTTGCTGCAGCGCCTGTAAACACATCGCCTGTCCCAGCAGCGCTCTCGAGTTTCATCTCCACTTCCTCCGGTGTCCGGTGATGCACAGCCCGCACAGCCGTGGACAACAAACGAGGCAAAGACCAAGCACACAACAAACAAACACATAAACAAACACACAAACTAGCGGACTTACTTACTCTCAAGGCAGCATCACACCGGCGCGCGACTCTCTGCACAAACTCGTGCGTGTTTTTACAGCTGCACAGTAATCTGACCTTCTCAAGATAGACTGTACCAACTCCGCCTCACAGCGGGGGGAGCCGCGGAGCCTACCAACGCCACCCGTGACAGCATACAGGTCAACTTTTACACCGCTGTTACTGGTTGTCGGGGAAGGGTTGTCTCGTTTTACGTGTGAAATAATTCAGCAGCTCTCTTTTTTTGTTTTTCAGAAAAGAAAGTTGACGCAGTTTAGTTGGTTTATGCCTTTTGAGTTACGTGCTACACTGGACAAAGCCTGACTCTATGAAAACCCTTTTCCATACATAAAACAAACATTACCAACTCATTATTTTAAGCTATTACGTCGTTGCTTTGAAATTGTAAAATTTGAGCTACTTAGGCATTGATTACAAGTGTTACGTCATTCTGTACTATTAAGTCATTACTTTCAGGCATAAGTCATTCCTTTGTACTATTAAGTAATTATTTTTGAGCTAATAAAGCATTCATTTAAAATACTACTTATTTTTTTGTACTATTAGGTCATTGTTTTGAGGAACTAAGTTATTATTCTTGTGATATTAAATAATTATGTTGAAGTACTAAGTACTACATCATTATTTTGAGATTCTAAGTTGTTTCGACCTACATTAACTTCTCAAAATAATGACTTTATAATAAATAATCATTATTATGATGTGCTAATTTTTCCATGGATTATTTAAGTATTGGAATGAGGCTTTTGTACTCTGTAAAGTGTAAAGATATTTTGCGTAGGAATGAGTGATAACACTAATACACTTTTTGACCTGCAACCAAATAATAGGCCAATAACCCAATACCAGTACCAATTCATCCATCCATTCATTATCTTATCTGTTTCATGCTGGTAAGGGTCCCAATATGTCCTCTACTCCTTCACTGGGCACAGGGCAGGGCATTACACTATCGTAGCTAAATCCAGAACAGGGCCCCAATACCAATTGTTCTTGGAAATTTGTAGGAATGTATGATTTCCATTTAAAAATCTTTGCTTTTGAAAAGAAAACATGAAATCATGTAACTTTAGACCAGAAAAGGAAGACATTGAGCCTGTCATCTGATTTGAAATGTCTTTTTTAACAGTTATGTAACTGATTTGTCTGTTTCCTCTTAGGCAGGTTGTTTGAGGAATGCTAGATAGCAGATTAAACCAAGCTATTCCAGACACAGGCCTTGATTTGAGTGACTGTGAAAGATGCCTGTCTAGTGAACCAGAGCTTATGTGTAAGAATAAATATCTGAGTGTGTCTTTCTGAGTTTGTGTGTGTGTGTGTGTGTGTGTGTGTGTGTGTGTGTGTGTGTGAAACTTGCGGGTCACAAGGCGACAAGCTGATGAGGGACAGTCCATGTGATGTGGGATGCAGAGAGGAGGTTTGGCCCATGAGGCAGGACACTGGCACTTTTCCCTGCTGCCAGCGGGGTACCGCTCTGTCACTGCGGCACACTGCACAGCCTGCTGACTCAAGTGTTCTGCTTTTCATTTGACTCACGCGGCCGGCCCCAGCTTTCAGGGCCTCATATGTGCTAATAAAAGGCATGGAGAGCTTGGGCTTTTAATGCAGTTGTCCTGAGATTCATGGCTTTAATGAAATATTTCAAAGGTTTATGCTATAGATGCACCAATACAGAAATTCTGGACCAATACCAACATCTGATATTTATATATCAGCTGAATAATGATTTTAGAAAATGTAGAAACTGGCACTAAATTTACCCATGTAAAAATTAAAAATTAAAAATTAAAAATGTAATATAAAATTAATTTAATTAATTAAAGAATTAAGTGATCTTGTAACGTGGAGTTCAAAATCTCAACATAAACTACAAATACAAAAACAGTACAATAAGATGTTAATTTTGTTCCATTTTTAAACAGCATACTCATCTGTGTGGTGGTGCAACAACACAAATGGTTTTTCAGAATTTGATCCAGTTTATTCTTTGTGGTGACTATGAAGCATTTCTAATTTGCATTCAGACAAGAAAATGTTGCATTTCTAGGGGCCTCTAGTAGATGTTTTTTAGATTAGCATACCTCTACCGATTGGTAGAGATGGCACAATCACACTCTGTTAAGTTAAAATGCCTGACAGAGAGTGATCTGGTGATTAATCCTTGAGTTATTTCATTAAGATCCTCAGAGAACTGTTAACTTGTGAACAGAAAGGGTCGAATATGTTCCCTTCTTACTTGAAAGCTTAGAGAAGTTCCTGTTTTTAAGCTATTGTTGTGTATCCCCTTCCAAGATGAGAAACAGTGAGACATTTTTGTTCATTTTCAGCCTCCATCACTGTAACAGTGCCATCTGTGCCTTTTTCAGAATCTGAGTGCAAAGCCCCCTCATCCTCAGACGCTGATGTGCCCGCCGTGGTCAGACACTGCAAAATACCCAACTACACAATGCCCTGCATGAGGTCTACCTGGTTGCTATGGTGATCCAGTCCAAAAAATCTCCTCAGCTGAAATAATTGACCGCAATGTCCTTAACAAAGCTCATCCTCGAAGCTCAGAGGGGAAGGACACACGTGAAGATGTTCGTGAACACTCCACATACACTAATTATGAAGGTCATGTAAGCCCCATCGTCACTTAGCCTTGAGATTTAAGCCCATCAAACCTTAACAGGCGTGGCAAACCTCTGCTTTTAACAAGATGAGCTAGGCTTGTATCATCACAGTTGGTCTCAGGGCCTGGACCAGTAATGCTTCCAATGACACACGCATGAATCTGCACAGTCCATTATATAAAATGGCTTAAAATCATATAAACCCAATTTGTCTTGCTTTTATTAAAAAGACAGCTATGTCTACATGCACTGTGACATCATAAAACATGCAAAAGCTAAAACTAACCTACACAAACAGCCCACTTCACGTTCCATGTCACAGAAATCAATGCCTTTTATAAATACCCGTCTTTTTAGCATATGAGTTTTGACTGGTTTTTAATATCTGATCATATAGTCAGTTACATACATCAATCTCATAAGGGAATGTTCAAAGTACGTTCTAGTCTAATGTTCCCACCTGACGTTCTGATAACCAAGCAAGAACTCCACACCATAACGTTCGATTAACCTAAATGGAACTTTCTCGCAATGTTCTTGCAATGTTCTTGTGTTAGCTGGGTACAAGATGAACCAAGGCAGGTGTATCTAACAGAGTGGCCAGTGAGCTAATATATTGTTTAACATCTGCAGCAGCTCTGCTGTGTCTGATCTATTTGTACCTGCACAACACACACTAACACACCACCACCACATCAGTGTCAATGCACTACTGAGAATGATTCACCATCCAAATAATAGCTGTTCTGTGGAGATCCTGATCATTGATGAACAGGTGAAAGGAGGTTAACAGAGTATACGGAGAAACACATGGACTACAGTCTGTAATTGTAGAACTACAAAGTGCACCTGTATGCTCAGTGGAGCTGATACAATAAACAATGTGTATAGATACAACTAGGTGGTTTTAGTGTTAATGTTATTATTATTATACACCCGGTCAGGTGACAAACAGGGAACATTCATTCATCGTTAGGCTAACATGCGAGAATGATACCAGAACGTTAGTTTAACGTTTAAAGTTTGAAGAAACCTTCCCTGTTTGTCACGTGACCTGATGTATAATAATAATAACATTAAGGGAATGTTCAAAGAATGTTCTAGCCTAATGTTCACACCAAACGTTCTGATAACCAAGCAAGAACTCCACACCATAAAATTCGCATAACCTAAATGGAACTTTCTTGCAATATTCTTGCAACGTTCTTGTGTTAGCTGTGTAGAGGTAAAGCTCATAGCTCATCTGTTGCTGCAAAGTTTGTTTTGATCCTCCTTTATAGGTCACAGGATGCTGCCCCCCAACTCTGTGGGGTCCTGATCACTGAAGAACAGGTGAAAGGAGGGTAATAAAGTATACAGAGAAACAGATGGACTACAGTGTGTAATTGTGGAACGTGCACCTACAGTATATGGAGCTGATAAAACGGACAGTAAACAAAACACCCTCTTTAACGGTAAATGATATAGAGAATGTAAACATGAATTATGATTTTTAGTACATAAAACTGCACAAACCTTGTTAGTGAGGAAAAACGTTTTATATAGGCCCTTAAGTACCATAATTTTTAATGTATGTGGAACACATCAGCCTGTCTATCTGTTGTCATGCTGACCATCCAGAATGGCTAATGTTCCGAGAGGAACATCTCACACTTCATAACCAGGCAGAAACATTTCAGGGACGGATGGGTAATAAACCCATGACTGAAACCGTACAGCTGTCAACACTGTCAATATATCCTCTCCAATAACTAGCTTTCCCTAACTTTTCCAGTTCTGCCATGCTTGTTTCCAGGAGGACACTTCTGTATGCAAAGCACCCACCTGAGGTACCGAAGTGATTCACTCTATTTGAATGTGTTAACATTTAAAGAACTTCTCTTGCATAATGTTCCTTTAGGATGGATGCAAAAAATAACATGTAACCTTTGAGCACTAAGCCCAAATAAACACAAGTGAAGATTTTTAAAAGTCATCCTGACTTTCTATTTACCAAACCCTATGGGCGATATGGAAATACTATTTCACAGCACTTTATTTATACAGTACGGGACTCTGGTTATTGTTGATCGCTCTACATAGCGAACAGAGAAAGTTATAAGAACATTCAACAATGTTTTTAAAAGGTTCCTGGAAAGTTAGTCTGTCACACAAATAAGGCTCACAGAATGTTTTGAAGACATGTGACATAATAATAGTTTGCATTACAGCATTTTGGAACATTTCTAACAGAATGTTCACAGTTATACAAACACAAACGTTACGGCAACATTATATGTTACATACTATTATTCATTCATTCATTCATTCATTATCACACCCGCTTAATCCCTATTAGGGTCGCGGTTAGTCCCCCACCCCCTCACTGGGCGCAGGGCAGGGCATTACACTATTCAACTAAGCCCAGGACAGGGCGCCAGTCCATCGCTGGGTGACACACACACAGACACAGACACACCTACGGACAATTTTTTTTAGAGTACCCAATTCACCTGACCTCCATGTTTTTGGATTGTGGGAGGAAACCGGAGACCCCGGGGAAACCCACGCAGACACGGGGAGAACATGGAAACTCCGCTCAGATGGGGAATTGAACCCAAGACCCCAGCGCTGAGAGGCGAACATGCTAACCACTAAGCCACCGTGCCGCTCACTATACTATTATATTAGTTCCAAAAAAAATACAGGGAAATACAAGCATTTAAAGAAATTGAGTCATGATTTTAAACATGATTAATCACAGAATATTGTGGTGATTAATGCAGTTCATTTTAAGTGACACTAATATACAGTAATTATTTTTTTTCCAGTCTAACACTGATTACACTGATTACATTGAAATATCCATTATTAAAAGCTTAAGAAAATCTGTTAGGTCACATGGTTTACACAAACATGCACTGTTTTATATTTGAAAGAAGCTAAATATCTTCACAAAAACAAAAGGCTCAAGAAGCACAAAAAAAGTCAGAGAGAGAGAGAGAGAGAGAGAGAGAGAGAGAGAGAGAAGTCACTAGCTAATATGCCAGGTAAATTGGGAAACATGGGAGGACTGGGAAAACATTGCAAGGACTGGGAAAAAGAAAAAGGTTTGATGGACTGATAATAAATCCCTTATAACAAAATACTAAGTCGTACAGTCGTAGTTTTAGACTGACTTTGGCCTGGATATTTTTGTTGCACCTGGCAACCCTGGTCAGCGGTTAGTTTGAGCTGGAGGACGTAGCGCTGAGGTAAATTGGCTCATATTGCTTCATATAATTTATTTCTTCTAAGTTAACTGTTGATTTATTTATTCTTTCTGTTTCAAAATGGTTTTGAAATGAATGTATCTTTGTGCTTATGGTCAGTATTTTAACGTACAGCAAAAAACAAACAAAAAGCTTAAAAATATAAGCTCTAGAAACATCTAGAAAACTTGACAGATTGAATGTTCTAAGAACCAAATTTGTAACATTTGCCATCCAGCAAATGAAAACGTGTTGAAAAAACGTTGAAAAGACTACTTTGCTAGGCGTCTCAGCAACGTTGAGATGTGGTTGAAAAGTGAAAGTTGAAAAGACGTTTTTTTCAGGTCGTTTATTATATTATATAATTATATTCATGATTAATCTCAAAATGACAATTGACAACCTACCTAACAAACTACCAATAAAACATTTATTTCCGCATGTAACATTTAGAAAACGTTCTACTAACAGTCTGTGCAATACTTTATTTCTGCAGACTTTTCTCAGAGAGGTCCAGACACAGACTAGTCTCTCTGAAGTGAAGGCAGTATTGGAGATCCAGAGGTCCAGAGGCTGTGTATGATGGTACTCCATGTGGACGGGAGCCTTGAGCAGGTCACAGACATGATGTAAGGGAACTCGTTGCCTTATAAAACCATCAAAGTACTAAAACAAAAAGAGTTGAACAGAGAACCACATTGAAGTTATATTATAAAGCTAACAAACTAAGATACAACGCATGTTTTATTAAAGATACAATGGCTGTTTTATATGTACTCACATTGTAAAGGGCACCTAACATTTGCCAACATGCATCACAAAAGCTTCTCTCAACCCACATCCAGATCTTAATGAAGGTCTCACTGACTAGTTGATGTGTGTTTGGACACATTTTGACTTGCTGTGAGCTTTAAAAATGAATAAAACTCTACAGACATTGAGTTCAGACAGCACCAGGGGTGAATCAAATTAATCCATATTTAACGTTGTCATTGTCACTAAAACTGATTCAGTTTCTGTTTAGCTGTCTAAGATGGTGAATACAGTACACCACTACTATTCAAAACCTACATTACATCATACTGTGTCCTAAACTACATTGATTAATCGGTGAGACCTTCATTAATAACTGAATGATGTTTGAGCAGGTTGAATGACTGCTATTTACACACCCAAATCTGAAAATAAAATTGGGACAGTGTGGAAAATGAAGAAAGAAAGAAAAAGTGTTTTACATGTACTTTGACTTTAATTTCATTGCAGACAGTTTGAATCTAAGAAATTTCATGTTTTGTCTGGTCAATTTCATTACATGTGTTAATATACATCCATTCCTGGATTTCAGGCCTGCAGCACATTCCAAAAAAAAGTTGGGATGGGGGCAATTTAGGACTAGTGAAAGAAAACTAAATAATGACGTGATTGCAAACAGTTGATGTCAACAGGTGATCAAAATCAGGATTTGGTACAGAAGTAGTTTCCACAAAAGTCTGAGTCTCTGAGAAGCAAAGCTGGGCAGAAAATCTCCAGCTTGTCAACAAATGCATACTGTTCCTCAAGAAAGATCAACAGGGATTTGCATATTCCTTCTTCTACAGTGCATAAATATTATTAAAATACTCAGTGAATCTGGAGGAATTTCAGTACATGAAGGCACGATCTTAGGCCTAAGCTGAACACCCGTGATCTTAGATTTTTCATACAGCATTGCATGAAGAACTATCATTCATCAATAACTGATATAATCACATGGACAAGGATTACACTGACAAACCTTTGTCAAGCACTAAAATATAGAGTTATATTCACAACATCTTTTCCAGAGATGTACATCAATTTTTTCGCAAGACCATGCAAAACCACATGCTGCCCGCATTGCAGTGGTATGACTGTAGAAGAAAAGGTTACAGGTACTTCCTGCAGTCCTAACATTGCCCAATAGAGAATGTGTAGAGAAAAAGTGTATTTTGAAATAAAAAATGCAATGACGACAACTCCATACTGTTGTACATGTGTTTGCAGGAAGAATGGGACAAAAAAACTACGAATTGTTGGAAACATTACAAAGTGGTAAATACTTTACCATCCCAAATTTTTTGGTAATGTGTTCCAAGCCTGAAATGCAAGAATGGATGTATATAAACAAATTAAATGAAGTTGACCAGACAAAACATGAAATATTGGGTTCATATTGCCTGTTGCAATGTAATAAAAGGTTGTACTCATGGATTTACTTGTCATTTTTCTTGTTGAGTTACTGAAGACTTCTGTAGTTCTGTTTGTCTTGAGGAAAACTGCTCAAGTGTTGCTCTTTGATGTCTCCAGAGACAGATTCTTCCAGAACTGAGTTCATATTGAGATTGAGGTACTTTGCTAAGTCTTTGATTTTTCTTTCCTCTGGATGAATGAGGTAGAACATTTATCAAGCCTTTCTTTTTATTTTAATTTTATCTAGGCTTCACTGGATGGTCTAGTAATTCAAATCGTGACTTTTTTAATGCAGCTGAGGCAAATAAACCAGCCTATTGTATGTAGTCCTTGTTGGCCAAACATACACCACTTCATCTTTAATAACACCACTTCAGCATTATCCACTTATCAATATATGTTAAACAGCAGTTTGAGCTGAGCAATTTGCATCTTGTACACATTACATTTTTGCACACAAGCACAAATATTTGTCATATCAAAGAGAAAGTGCTTCATAAGTGAGTGTCTTGTGGAAGTCGACAGATGTGGAAGTCAGGCGCTGGTGGGCTGTAAGCGGCAGATTTTTCTGAACAGAAATGAAGACTTGTTATGGTATTGATTGATGGGAAGTGTCAGCAGTAGGAGATGGAAATCGATGGGCACCGTGTGGAGTCCAAGGGGCCACATGAGTGATGCTTCTGATCCTGTCCCATAAACACCCCAACGGGCTTCCATTAATAAGTCAGTGAGCCAGCAGGGCTCCTCAGCCACAAAGAGGGCACTTAAAGCAATATTTCAACTAAAATGTTAATATTACTAATAAACATTAAAGGCCAAGTTAATACGGTTAACATTGTAAATAGTCCCTGATAGTTCCTGTTGATTTAGTAGCCTCTGCGCATAAAAAATTTAAAATATTTAGTATGTTTCATCTGAACAAGGCTTCCTCAAATCCAGATCAACAGTCCCTGACAGCTCTTGTAGATTTGTTAGCATTGCTAAAATAGCTAGCATTTCTGGATAAAGCCTGAATGAAGTATGGGGTTAGGCTAAGACAGGACTGCCAATTCTAATGCATTGACAGAGACTCACACAACTGAAATAGATACCAAGATTTCATGCAACACATCGCTTTCCTCATGCTAACCTGTCATTTTTAATTGTAGGAACAGAAGAACATGCAACAAGTTGTTGAGATACATATTCCAGTAGATCAGCCAATCCCAAAGACTTTGTGTTAGAGTGGCTAACCTGCTGAGCATGAGTGGATCAGCCTGCTTTGTTTCTTTAGGAAAAGACAATTAGCTGCTAATATTAAGGCTGAAGTAAGCACTAGCATGGAGTGGTACAAGCATATGTGCCTGAATTGCAGGGATGGATATATATTAACAAATGAAACAAAGTTGACCAGGCAAACCATGAAATATCTTGAGTTTGTATTGTCTGCAATTAAATTAAAGCCAAAGTAAATGTAAGAAACACTGTTTTTTCATACTGTCCCCATTTTTTCTTTTTCATGATTGTAAAATAAAATAAATGTGTTTAATAAAATATGAGTATTTAAGCTATATAAGCTTAATCAGTAATAATAATCATGTATGTGTAGTTGAGAGTAAACAGTTGTACTACAGTCTGTAAGCTCACTGTCAATAGCATTTGAAAACAAAGATGTGCTAAACATTAGTGACACTGTACTACACTGTACTTCCTTCTGAAGTAAAGTTATGTTTGGTCAAGGAAAATGTTCATTTTAAAATGTGTCTCCAAATAAGGGGTGTATCCATATTGGTTATATATAAAGCTCTGTGTGGTAGTGGGGAATGGACTCCTCCCTCCTGATTCAATAGTCTCAGTCATCAGCTGATATTGCCTGCAGCTGTGCCTGGCTCATTTAAAGATGTTGGCCAGATTGTTTGGTGCAGAGTCACCTGATTTGCCGGTCACCTCATTCCTTGCAGCAGTGTTTTGAATCATGTTACTGTTTTCAATTTTAGAACCAGTTTACATTTATTAATGTAACTTTCAAACATTTAAATGGCAGCGTCTGGTCACTCTTGTTGTGCTAGAACATGTACCATTGACATTTGTTTGTATATCTGCAGGTATATAAGGTTTGTATACCTTACTCATGCTTATCCCCCTTTATCTCCCCACACACTAGAACATCATTTTCTATGCAGAGAGAGAGAGTGATGGGACATGCCGAGTGACAGCACAACAGGGTGCAAACACTAGCCATAGGAGATGACCTTCAGGAAATGCTACATTGCTTCTACCTTATGCATCTGACACTCACTCTCTTCAACACGTAGCTGTTATTTATCACACTGCTCATTTAGAAAATGATGAAAAAACAGGTTTAATTTGCATAATATTCCCAAATGTCAGGTTTGCCCTGAGCAGTCACAGCTAAGTGAGAATAGTTGCCTCAGCTATCACTCATTTACAATAACAAAATAATGTGTAAATGCTAGCTATTAATCAGCATTTAGGTGCACTCAGCCTAGTTGTACTTGGTTTACTTTGCACACCACTGGTAAATAAGGTCTGTTCTGTTTGGCTGCCCTTTATGTGTAAAGTAGTCCATGCTAAAACAGTCCTTATAGTTCAGTCTGAATGGGTGGGATAGCCTTCTACAGCACAACCTCGTAGTCTTATTCTTAAGTCCTCTCAGTTGTTCAGCCTGAAATGTCAACCTACAATTCTTAAAAAAAAAAAAAACATTGCTTTTGAACAACATATATTCTAAAAATCTATATCCAGAGACCTGAAGTTTATAGAGACATCCAAACTCCCCTAGTATCAAGAGTCTAATCAATTGCACAGCTAAATCTCATATACTTTTAGAAAAAATGCTATATATATATATATATATATAATAATCGAAAGCTTTGAAGTGTTCATTAAATCTGAAGAAGTCTCCAGGATCTTGGGGCAGGAGGCAGAAGCCAGAACCACTCCATTCTGTCTGTTTAATGAGAAAAAATGCCCCAGAGTAAGATGATGGCCATGTTGAGGGCAGAATTAATATTGCCAAGAAATCGGGTTTGGGAGGGGAGATATGAACACCTGCCGATTTTCCCGCGAGTGCCCAGCAAAGGCTGACGATGCCCTTCTGTGATAAGGTTGGCCCTCTGTGGATGTGTTTTCCTGTTAACCCGGCCTATCTGATGAACAGATACAGCAAATAGGAAATGGGTTTTTCACTGGCTCTCATGTTATCTCAATTACTGCTACATCTCGCACTGTCGCCTAGGAAAAGTGTGCAGAAATGTCGGTGGCTTCGATTTGCTCCAAAAGAACTGATTATTCTTCAGTACATTTTTCTTACAGGAATAGAAGATCTGATTAAAGTTAGTTGACGGTGCATGTCTGGTGATATGTAAAATTCTGCTGTGAGTCATCTATGTTGATCAGCAAAGTCAAAAGTAAATGCTTTGAACCATGAGTGACATTAGATTGAACTTGATAAATGGGGCTTTTAAATGGCCCATATCATGGAAAAACAAATGTTCACCAGTATATTCAGATAAGTTCTGTGAACTGTGTTAACACTGTTAAAATGTAAAAAACATTCTAGCTCTATTTGTATATTGAAAGTAAGCTAAAAAAAAAAAAAAAGCTCATTTTTTATCCAGTGTGAGTAATGTCACAAGATGTGTTCATATATCCTATACACATACATACCTGCACAATCAGCCTACAGCCATTTAGACCTGCCCATTCACACTGAGGTTACTGTTTGGCTAGGACTGTTGGACTGCTGGACTACTTCTTGAATAAGACATCGTTAAGCTGTTTTAACCATGGTGCCCATTGTTCTGGGGGGTGCAGTGAACATCTTTCTTGGTGTCTTTTACAGCTAACGTCATTTCACCACAGTAGGCATCACATTACTGTGGTATTGCACTTATGTGGATGTCATCTCAGTGCTAGGCATAGTACAGGGAGATGATCAGAACAGGGATCATTTACATACATTGGTCTTAAAGGCACAGTAACAAAAACAGCCAGTGGATAAAGAGAAACAAGGACTAAATGATCAGATTACTGCTTCTGATTCTTGAAATCACAAAAATGTGACCCCGTCAGGGAAAAACAGGCCAAAGTCACTGGGCAACTTATTGAGATATTGTGTCAATATCGTGTCACTCACATTAGCGACAAAATTTAGCCATTCGGTATTATTGCTGTAAATGAAAGATAACAGTCTCAGATATCTATCGTAGTACATATTTTCATCAAAAACAAAACATAAATTCACAAAAAAGTTGTTTTGAAAAAAACAAATTTTGAAAAAAAAAAGACTTTGACCTGGTTTTCCCTGGCGGGTTCACAAATGTCATATTTGGTCTCCTAAGATCCTAATAATATACAGTGCAGGACTTGTTGACTTTGCCAGAACTAAATACTTACCAAGGCTTCACCAACAACATAGTGCAATGTTTGCAGAATTGATATTCAGCAAAAAGTACAAATGAATTAGTGTATTTTTTTTAGAGTGCATGCATGGATTCCTGCAAGTTGATCAACAATTAATAGAAATATTTAGCTATTACAGTTGTGTACTTATTGCTATCAGGTCACTGCAGATACTGAAAGCAAAGGTTCACATATTTTTGCCACTCACAGATATCTAATATGGGATCATTTTCCTCAATAAATAAAAAGACTGGGTCTATTGTTTTTATCTCTTTTTTTTGTTGGATCTCTTGATCTATAGTACCTTATAAAATATTCATACCCCTTGGCATTTTTTATTTGCTACCTCACATTCTGGAATTAGTTTATTTTTTGAGGATTTGCATAATTAAATTTACAGAACATGTCTACTACTTTTAACATTTGTATTTTTATTGTGAAGCAAACAACAAATGGAACAAAATAACAACTTCAGTGTGCATAAAACTTCACCTGCCAAATGTCAGTACTTAGTAGAGCCACCTTTTGCAACAATTGCAGCTCTAAGTCACTCTGGATAAGTCTCTATGAGCTTCCACATCTTGCTACTGGGATTTTTGCCCATTCCTCAAGACAAAACTGCTCCAGCTCCTTCAAGTTAGATTGTTTCTGCTGGTGAACGATAAACAAGTCTGACCACAGATTCTCAATTGGATTAAGGTCTGGGCTTTGACTAGACCATTCAAATACATTAACATGTTTCCCCTTTAACCACTTGAGTGTTGCCTTAGCCGTATGCTGTATGTCATTGTCCTGTTGAAAAGTGAATCTCCGTCGAAGTCTCAAAACACTGACGGACCAAAAAAGGTTTTGCTCAAGAATATCCCTGTTTTTAGCACCATCCATCTTCCCCTCAACTTGGACCAGTTTTGCAGTCCCTGCTGCTGAAAAACATCCCCACAGAATTATGCTGCCACCACCATGTTTCACTTTGGGGATGGTGTTCTTGGGGTAATGAGGTGTGTTGGTTTTGCATCGGACATATTGTTTTCTTCGGTGGGCAAAAATTTAATTTTGGTCTCATCTGACCAGAGCCCATTCCTCCATACATTTGGGTAGTCTCCCACATGCCTTTTTGCAAGCTCAAAATGACATTAACATTTGAGGCATTTAACAGACGCTTTTATCCAAAGCAACTTACAATTGGGGGTTAGGTGCCTTGCTCAAGGGCACTTCAGTCATGACCTGCCCGGGGATTGAACCGGCGACCTTCAGGTCACCAGACGACATCCTTTACCACTAGGCCAGGTCTATGGAGTTTACTGCTTTTTTTACCTCATAAATTTTTAATGTAGGGTTAATGGCTGAGTGAAAACGGAGTGTCGCTTCACATTTGTTAAGCTTTAGAAATAAAACCACATACAATTTCTTAATACTGTAATAACTATTGGGGAGCAAGCACCTGTGTTTATTCTGTCTGAGCTCAGAAGTCTTGGCTAGAATTGTTTAGAGTGTTTTTTCACAACATATCAGCACATCTGAAAATAGGTGTTTGGAAAGTCTAAGTTTAGAGCAGATTTAATCAAAATCTAGATTTATGACACTCTTACTGTCTTGACACTGTTGTTGCTGAGTTTGTTCTGACAAAAGCCTGTGTGACACTGGAAAAAAAATATTAGAGTGGTGTTATTTATTTAAAAAATTATGTTTTTGTTGTGCATTTCATTAGTAGGTCTTTTCAAGTCAAGAAATGAGGACACTGAAATGGTTACAAACTTCAAACGTTCTTCAGTGGAAGGTTAATGGAGAATTCTCACTTTTCAACATGTCCATATTCAAATGAATGTGAAAAGATCTTAAGGTCAGCAAGACCTGCGATAACAAAACGAAGAATCCCTTTATATATGATGATAAAATGGAAATGTCAAAGAAGACATCAAGGATACATGGCCCTGCTGAGGTTTTCCATCTTAGTGATTCTATTGTATTGCATCCATTGTAATGTCAGCTAGATAGAGGCCAAGAGTTCAAGGAAAAGGTCATCTTTGTAATACTGTGCAATGGAGATTTGTGAGAAACAATTTGTACCCTGCAAATATCACTAGCATGTTTATGTATGACCCTGTTTGATGTTGGTGATTGTGGTTAATGACACTGCTGAATGTGTCTGGACCTATTTGCTTTAATTTTGTACGAAAGCCAAAGTAGCAAACATGATGCTCAAATTCACCCCCTGCAGACCTTAAACCCAGCACATATGTTGTGACCAAGTTGGGAGGGTGAAGGCTAGCACGTACTTCCTCCAACACGTGAAGTCAGCATATGATTTAAACGGTCATTGACGTATCATCATACGACAGGTGAATGAGCCTGAAGGTCATTTCTGTTGTAGCAGCTAGCAGATAATAACTAGTATTGCACTGAGTGATGTAGTGAGAAAGCAAGCTTATTTCAGTTTTCTTGGACAGATGACAGCTGGGTCATCTTCAGGGATCAATCTCTTGTCAATCGTATCAATGATTAATTTGCAGTGACTTCAGACATCAAATCTAGCTGAAAATGAAGCTGGTTCACTTGAAAAGATGTGCAACCGCAAAGCTTTTTCTTTGTTATGATTTCATCTAGGTCAGCTAAGTCAACTTGATAAAGGAATGAATGAACCTTGGAGGTGTGAGTTAATACAAAAACAGATGGTGAGCTGTGGTGCAATTAAACAACTAGCAAACCTTCCCAACTACATTCTCTCCAAAACCACATCATGTCAGGAGCACGTAACTCCACACTGTAAAGCCCAATGATGAAATGAATAAACTGGATTAAATAAATGTAACTTTTTGAAACATGAAACATTTTGAGTATGCTCAGCAATCTCCTAATTTTGAGTTCACTGAACTGATGATTACTAACTGATTTAGTTATTAGACTTGTGTTTAATGTTCTAGGTAAAAACAGTTGCCCATGTTTGACACTAAAACACAAATTTGAACAGCAATGTTAGCTGGAAGGCAATGTTTCCCAGGATTCTTTGCAGCTTTGTTGGTTAGTTTTTTTTTCCAGAAGTTATCTTTAAATAAAATGACTTTTGGGTTATAAAGTGTTATCTTCATGCTGCATTTTAGTTTTGCATTTTATAGTAACCATAGTTGTGTTTTATATACTGGTTTACCTGCTCAGTGTGAGTCATGAACATAAAAGCTGTTTACTGTGAAGTTTCTGGTAAGCTTTTGAGTACAAATTTAAATTAATAAAACCAATAATGTCCTGTTAGGTGGTGGATCCAGTTTCTACAGGCATCTGAAACTTGATTCAGATTAATTTGTTGCCAACTGTTTATGTGAGAGTGCCTCTTAGCACTTGGGTCATGGGTTCAAGTCCCCATCTAGGTGGAGTTTCCGTGTTCTCCCCGTGTCGGTGTGGGTTTCCTTCTACAGTCCAAAAACATACAGAGAGGGTGAATTGGGTACTCTAAATTGTGTGTGGGTGTGTGCATGTACACCCAGCGATGGATTGGCACCCTGTCCTGGGCTTGACTAGGATAGTCTGTAATGCGCTGCCTTTGCCCAGTGAGGGGGTAGAGGACTAACAGTGACCCTGATCAGGATTAAGCATATAAAATAATGGAAGGATGGATGTTTATGGGTTTCATGTAAGACAACATTTTGTCTGATTTGTTTAAGATCAAACAAGACTAGTCTTTGCATAAACGTTTTTTATCACCTTTAAATAAGTATTTTTTTTATGTTTTTTAGTTTTCCAACATTAACAGAGATGCACCACAATACAGTCATCATCAAAATAAAAAGAAAATGATGACAGTTGCACTACCCACAGTTTTATGTTTGATTAGAGAATTCTTTAACAAAATCAAGGGCATTATACCACTGTCGTGCCCATGCATGGTGTAATTTGGCACTAACTTGCTCCAGTATGTGAACATCCAGAAAAAAGTATGTAAACAGCTGTTTTAGAAGTACACAGTGTTCAATCTTAAATTTAAAATTTTTCTATTTTTATTTTTTGGCTTCTGTACTAGCAACCATTAGTATTCACAACCCCCCCCCAAACAAAAATAAAGCTGAAGAAAAGGGATGTTTCTGGTCCAACAAAAAAGATGGCATATGTATGGAGTGATTTTTGTGGCAAAAGTTTCACAATAGCAAAAATAAGTCTGCAAGCTAAATCCACAAAAACAAGACCATAAAGTATATCTCGTGAATGCAAAAAAATAAAACATTTACATTTTGACAATTTTTTGTTTCAATCTTTTTTTTTTTTTTTTTTTTTTTCCACAATTTTTGGTTTCATTGTTTTTGTTTTGTTTTTTTCAGCAATTTTTGTTTTCATTATTTTTGTATTTTTGCTTCTGGAATCTCTTTTTGCTTCTGTTCCGCATTTTTTTGCTTCTGACTTTTGGAACACTTTTCACGTGTGGGTGGGACTTAGAAGGCGACGTTAGCCTTGAATTTCCATTGGTCACTGACAGCAGCTTTGAGTCCGCCTCTGAGACAGAGCCACGCCCACCACGTCTGCTTCACATACAGCGTTTTCAAACATGGCGGAACGCAGGGTTTGTAATTCATAGCAGCAGCTGAACTGAATTTTGCCATTAAAGTGTATACAAAGGTTATAATTAATTGCTAAATGGTCTGTACATATTGCAGACACTCATGTTTCTTGAACACATCAGTGTTTTCTCTCCATCCAGTTCCCTAAAACTTTAAAAAGCTCACGTTGGTGAAGCAGAAGCAAAAAAACAAAAATAATGAAACCAAAAATTGCGGAAAAATTCAAACAAACAAAAACAATGAAACCAAAAATTATGGAAAAAAAAAACTAAAATAATGAAAACAAAAATTGCAGAAAAATTCAAACAAACAAAAACAATGAATCCAAAAATTGTGAAAAAATTCAATAAAACAAAAACACTGAAACCAAAAATGGTCAAAATGCAAATGTTTTATTTTTTGCTTTCATGAGATATACTTTATGGTCATGTTTCTGTGGATTTTGCTTGCAGATTTATTTTTGCTATTGTGAAACTTTTGACACAAAAATCACTCCATACATATGTATTACAAACTTCCAGAATTGATTGATTGGAGGACACTGACAAACCATTAGAGATAGAAATGCATTTAAAATAGTCCAATAAAGGATGTGTTTCTAAAGGAAAGCTCTAAGTCTAAGATACAAAAAATAGAAGGAGCCTGGTATGGAATGGGAGCTTTTAAGATCACTGAAGGGAAGTATGTACTTTGTTTAGAGTTTGATTTATGCTCAAATGATTTGAGTTATTAAACATAATAAAACATCAGTTTTCTCAAATGCATCGAGTTCAATTAATTTATCAGGTATTACAGTGCACCCTAGTGAAGAAAACGGGTGGCAGCCCTGCCAATTTTATGTATTATATAATATTTTATACAAATTGTGTGATGATTGGCAAATGGCATTTGTACAGCATTAAAGTGGTGGATATAAGCTTCAATGACTCATTTGCAGCAAAGAAGCAAATCTTGAGGAAAATTGTGTATGTTTGGTTTTTGGCAGAACTATTGCTGTAACTCTTGATAATCACATTAATGCTTCCATAACAGATCAATCCTATCTAGCTCTGAAAGCATGGGAGGCTTGGAGCCGGTTTTGAGCACCTTATCCACAATCTGCAGCATGTAAAGTCTGGATCCCTGCACCAGTAATCCTGACAACAAATGAGAAACATGGCTGCCAACATCCAAGCATGGTGGGGACATCTGATGTGTAAATAATGGAAGACGGGCTACTCCAGTCTTCTCATCAGTCTCTCTGTATCTCATCCTCACATGTCATTACAGATTCAGTCCAAAGAAAGCTAGCCGTATAACATTCAAACTGCTGCACAATACAAAGATATGCCCATGAATCAGTTATTTGACAATGGATATTATTTAGCGTAGTGCTAATAGCCGTCACTGTTAAATAGCTTTTTAGGCAGTTTAGAACAGATTATGTCTAAATGCCAGATAAATCTCTTCAACCACTTAAGTTGCAGAACTTACTGTTCAGGTAAGAAATAGCCTTTGACCTATTCAAAGTGCATACCTATTAACACTCACAAGACTCCTGGACATCTTCCTATTTGTAACCTTTAAACTGCTGATTGGTGTCACAGTGATACAAACGGTCATTTCTTAGTTTCTGTGTTATGGTATCTGTCAACTCAATCCAGAGGCAGGGACGAGAATACACAAATGACCTGTCTGATGTGCACCACTCGTCCCTGTTAGGGAATGTTTTTTTAAAAGTGAAAGTTTGCGCACCCCCCAAACTTAAGTGTGCTTATAACCTTCCTTGTGTTCCACAGTCTTTGTCCGTTATTGTACATCAACCACAGTCCTGTACGTATTTGTAGTTTTGCCACAGTGATTAGTTTGTGTTTTTATAATAAAGCCTGTGTTTTTGAATCAACACTGCTTCCTCTCCTCCTGCATCATCCATGTCTCGGACAATGTTTTCCTGTTTTATTTACATTGCCCTGTATTATTGTTAATCACTTTGCATTGGATTTATACAAATACCAAGTTTATTCAAGTAATTGTGCACCCCCTTTTTAAAAATTAAGTGAAAGTATGTCCTTCACAGATACATTTAATGTGTTTTTTTTATCACTAAATTTTTATTTATTTTTATTTTTTAATTTATTTGCTAGATTTAACACACTGGAAAAATATTTACTTTGCTATCCCCCCACTCCCCAATATATCAAATAAAATTAACAATAGCGGTGTAGTAAAATGTGCTGTGTAGAGGACCTGTTTATATATTTGCTTATATTCATTTAGAAAATGCAGCCAATAATAATAATAATAATAATAATAATAATAATAATAAATCAATTCAATTCTATATTCAATATCAAAATATTTAAAAAGCCATCATAGAAGATTTGTTTATAGAGTATTCCAGTATGCAATGCTGAAAAGTGTATAGAAATACTTATACTATATAAATTTCTATATATATAGAAATTTAACTTGACTTGTATAGAGGTAAAATGGGTTTGATTTGGCTTTGACTCCACCTCTTCTCTAGGAGCATTCAAATTCAGCTGAAAAAGAATGAAGTCCTGGAAGCAGCCCCATTAAAAGGCTTTTAACTGTTGCCAGTGGTTATTACTGTACAACCGAATGTCACTTGGAATGCTGCCTATTTAAAATGAGTGTAATGAATACCAAACTGGCCAGGGTTTATACCCTTTTTAAATGATTCATGAAAAAATTATTCTCCATCTTCCTGAGCACGGGGCCAGCAAATTCATGTAGGCGGGGTGCACATGAATCACAGCAATGGCGTTTTGAGTGGCAGCTGTGCTGTCATGTGCTGTGTGTGACAGCTACAGCAATCTTCCTCCATCCACACTCATCAACAGTGAACATGTCCCTTTGTACTCATCTCATCTATAATAATGGCCTGATGTACACTTGATTAAAAAGACTCAACTATTGTGTTACACTAAAAAAATAAAACTATTAAAAAGATTTTGATGCTCAGTCAAACTAACTGAAACTTAAGGCCTTGGACCAACCCAACTGTAGTCCTGCAAAAGCTGATTTTCAAAGACAATGACCACTGAGGATGTGTTGGGATATTAATTACTAAGAGCTGAGCCTCTTTCTTGGAGCGACGATGCTGATGTAGCTACCGTAAGGGAAGCATACACCAATCAGCCACAGCGGCACTTCTACCACTCACAGATTAAGCAAATAGCAATTAATATCTTGTAAAATTGGGGCATGTGAAGGTCTGGGATATATTAGATGCTTTGGGAATGCTCACATTTTGAAGATGTTTTGGATGCTGAAGTAAAATGTACAAGTGTGCAGACCTGAAACACTTTTGACAGGGGTCAAACAACTATATACAGATTAAGGTTTATGTGTTGTACAAAGTACATGGTCAGTGGTGGTCAGTATGTACTGATGGTGACCTCCAAATGTAATCCACTTGAGCATCTGTCAATTGTGCTGGAACATCAAGTTTGGCCTTACAGGACTTAACGTGTTGATGTCAGATACCACAGAACTTCATCTATAATCTTGAATGAGTCCATGAGTGGGTGGGTCAAACTGTCGATGGCATGCAAAGGATTACCACCATATTAGCCATATTACAAAATTAGTTTTAATGTTATGGCTGATCATTGTGTACTAGATACATCAAAACACAAGGCGACTGGTCACTTGATAGAAAAATGAATGTAATTCTCAACATGGCATCTCATCTCTGTCCTGTTAGAAGACTTCTGGCAAAAAGTAACTGTTAAAAGACTTCTGCAGTCTAATTGGATATCAATTTTTGCTGAACATCCATTTCAGCTTCATCTGCATCTTAAAATGAACCCAAAATAAAGTGAGCTTTCATTTTGAGAAACCAGCCAGCCAACTGACCAATCAATTCCCAAACACCTGAAAATGCAGCAAATAGCATGCTGACATGGTTGTTTTTCACCGCATTTTTGCTTGCTTCTCTAAAGCTGGTGTTGAAGTACATTTCTAAGGAGTAATTATTGTAAATCAATAGGTGGAGTCTGAGTACCCCACGGTTTTAGCCCATTTACATCAGCCGTCAGTGAGACCCATTGAATGCACTGAGACAGCACAAGGCCAAATATGAACATAAACCAAAATGAATATTTAAAGCCTGCAGTGAGCAGGAGACTTCTGGCTATGACTAGTCATTTGACTGAAAATATATGGCAAGCTTTCATGGAATATGTCAAATAAAGGATTGAGATATGAAATGCCCATATTACACTATTTCTGTGTAAATCCCATACAGTGTCATGACCTAGGCAATGCACTATATCTAAGGAAAGTGAGATATGAGATATAGCAATAGATATGTTTTCATATTAAACCAAAATGAAAGCAGCATTGAGAATTGTTTTGAGTATATTCTTCTTATTTGTCATCATGTGCGCCATCTTGAATGTTTTCATGCACAGATAAATAGAAAGAACCTTGCTACTAACTTTACAATAAGAGTACCATGGTGATATCATAAAAAGTACCATCTGGAACAAGAACAGTGTTACACTATATTAAAAGGAGATGGGTTGAGGACTAGGACCAAGAGACGGCCACTCAAACTGAAGCCTGTTTCCCTTTAGACCGCCCACAAGCTCATTGATTGGCTCTGCTGTTTTTTGTTAATGTGTGAATGGCTGGAGACCAGTGTTTTACTAGTTGACCAGGAGTCAGTGTTCACCTGCCACAGTAAGTTGTTAAGATGTTGGCCGTTTGAGTTGAGATCTGTGTTTGGAAGCTTTGGATGAGTTGATTATGTTGAAATGTTAACAGTTAACCAATGTTCCCTCTAATTTTTCATGTGTCTGAGCAAACACATAAACTCTAAGCTTTGCCTTGAACCACTGTGAGCAACATCGTGCCCTCAAATCAAATCAAAACAAATTTATTTATAAAGCACTTTTTACAACTGATGTCACAAAGCAGCTTTACAGGGTTAGTAATAACAAACACCAAAGCACTATGCCGTTATGTTCTCCTCTTTCTTATTGTTGCATTCAATCTTACAAAACCCACTTTTTTGCTGTTTTTTGGTGGCCGTAGTAATTTTTAAAAGTAGCCCAAAAAAACCACACCCCGCCATGCTTGAATTTTCACCCACGACTGGATTTTCAAACAAGCCCAATTTGGCGTGAAAACCGCGAACCTGGCAACTCTGGCCACACCACTTTGCTAGCTAACACACACGTGTGGTGGCACGTAAGGACGCTGTCATACCCTGATGTTGATTGGCTGCATAAATAACTATGTGAATCGCATAATTGGCTGGAGCAGCCAGTCACCGGTCACTCACTGACTCACATTGCAAAATAGTACAGAATGAATTATGTGTTTATTTTATTTTAAATTCAGGTTAGATTTTTTTTGTGCGCAGTGCAGATTTTCTGTGCGCGGAGACCGTGTCAGCAGTGCGCAGCTTAGAGGGAACAGTGCAGTTAACCCTTCTGTGATTTTTGGGTGAAATTAACCTGTGTTAACTGGTTAACTATTATTTTTACTCAAAAATTAGGTTTAATTTTAATGTAAATGAGGTCTATTGACCATACATTCCAAAATTTAAGTGTAAAATAGGTGGTAATGAGCTGGAGTGAAGTTGACTACAACCAGTCACATCACAAAGGAAACAGTGGACTTAACGGTAACAATAGAAAACTACAAGAACTACTAAAAAACACAGTGAACTGAAAGAGTTTGAGTTTTATTAAATGTTTGATATTATTAATTGTATTTTTATTAATGTATTAATATTTATTAATAAATAATACTAATTTATGTTCAAGCTTCCGTAACCACCCCTGTTCTAAAGCCAGCTGAGTGTCCCCCCACCTCTGAAATTAAAATTTCATCACAGATCGGGAAACCACCATAGTGGAACCATGGTTGCTCAAGGAAGGCTTGGAACCAGACTCTTGCTATTCTTATAAAGCTGTATACTCTGATTTATAGTTTGATTGGCCTGTATTGTGTATTCTAACATGGATTAAAATACAGTTATTTTCTGACTCATGTTCCTAAATATTTTAGACAGTAGTATGATTTTAGTACCATGGTATATAATCTCTTTATTAGTTTAATACTGCTTACTGATTCCGTTTGTTCTATTTATTTATGCATTAAAGCCATTTAGGATAGAACACATGAAAACAAAACCTAAAAAATCTGCTCAGTGCTGCAATCATTGTGGTTAAGCTTGAGAGCATGTCTTGTTATATCTCAAATAGATCCATACACCTTTATATAGTGCACTGCATCAGCCATGAAACTGGTATTTACACAGAAATAGTGTACTAATGATTAGATTGGCTGAATATAGATGGCTTTATATCAGACACATAAGACTGGTTTCCCAGACAGAGATTAAGCCAATTCATGCACTATTTTTTTCCTTTCAGTGGAGAATCTTCATTTAAAATGCCCAGAATAAGGCTTAATCCTTGTCTGGGAAAGCAGCCCATAATGTATTATTTGACTACGGAAACAGCTATTTCATGGCCACCACTTAGGATTCAGGAGGCATTTAAGATGCAGCCTATATCTTGCTCAACAAAACTGCAATAATACACATGTAAGTTCAGGTACAAGACAGTATGGCAACCAAACATAAAAAGTACAAAACGCATACAGATTTACTATTGGAGAATATGACTCTTGACAGATTTCATGTAACTGAGAGTTTGGCACCAGCACTGGCACCATGCAAGTGGAAAATGGGCAATTATGACTATGTGAACTATATATAGAATTAACACAATCTCATAATGTTTCATCTGAACGCTAAACGTTATATGGTCTCAAGAGGTAGAAATCTGATCTAAGATTGCTGACCATTGCTTTAATACTATTCCTGCTAGTTTCTGAAATTTTAGATTCTAGATTTTGTAAATTTATGTAGTTCACTGAGTAATCTGCAAGACCTTAATTAAGATCTGGATTTGATTTGAGAAGTGTTTTTTAACCCTCTGGAATCTGAGGGTATTTCAGACACTGATGTAGTCTGAAATGGCTTGACTTTTTTTTTTTTTTACAAATTACACCCATCTGTTTTCTCCAAAGTGTTACACTGGCTTTTGTTCAGCACAAACTCAGCAACAACAGTGTCAATACAGTAAAAGTGTCATAAATCTGCTCTAAACTTAGACTTTCCAAAAACCTGTTTTCAGATGTGCTGATATGTTGTGAAAAAACACTCTCTAAACATATCTAGACAAGACTTTTGAGCTCAGAACTGAATAAACAGAGGTGTTGGCTACACACTGCTTATTACAGTTCTTAGAAATTGTATGTGGTTTTATTTTTAAAGCTTAATGATTGTGAGGTGACACTGTGTTTTCCTCAGCCATTAACCTTATGTTGACTATTCATGAGATACATGTGAAACACTCAGGACAGGTCTGTTGTTCAGGATCACCTCAGCTGAGAGGCTTTTGTTTGTCAACATACCACAGATTCCTGCTGCTGGATCCCACAAATGGAATGTTGGGAACTACCATGTCATTATCATATGAATGGCAGCGCATATGTTCTTGGCACAAAAATATTCACAGCTGTCTGAATCTTTCTTACAGCCTTGTTTCTGCTTATTTAAGTGCCTCTGACAAGAATGTGAACATATATTTTGATTCTATATATAGCTAAGATTTTATCCTAGAAGCAAAACAAAACATAACCAGGAAACCTTAATAAAGGGTCTACTTTTCAAATATATATATATATATATATA